>JBAFWW010041450.1:8596-24404 GCA_036873685.1 Agapornis canus
AGAGATCCATTGTCAGGAAGGGAGACTCCTGCACAATCTGAAACACACCAGAAATACAAGGTTTTGCAGAATACCTTCTACTGCCTGCTGTTGATAATCTATTTCATGAACATGCTTCTGGTCTGCACCACAACACCTCTCATGTTTCACAGCAAAAAGAAATAACACAAAGCTTAAATGCTAGGGAGAAACACAGTGCTACAAACTCACTGCTTCTCAAAGCCAGTTCATCTAGCTTTTTTGCATATACAGCACTTCTGCTGTTTCCAAAAGATACAGAATATTGAAAGGAAAACCTCTGAGCAGAGAGGTTTCTCTCCCACACACTCTGAACAGTGCTTCCTGTATGTGAAATTTCATTTTAATATTGTATGTAGTAAGTGAACAATGAAAATGGTCTGAACAATGTGATATAATGTTCTAGGCAAAAAGGTACAAACGTGTGCCTGTGTTGGGGGGAATGAAAAATATTAATTCCTGACATTAGAATGCTGGGAAGAATTACATAAATAATCATTTCTACTGGTTCATGAGCTACAGCCACCAAGGTGACACCCAATCCCCCCTTGTTATATGATGCAATGCAGAGCCTGCTCCTTCAGTTAGTAACACAAGTAAAACAAACACTTACCATGTCTAGTAGTAGGTAAACAGATTCTCTGTTCCTTGTAGTAGTTTTGTCTGTCTCCTGGCCAATCTTCAGCAGACTAGATGATGCAAGCTACATGAAATGGATATTTTAAAGGAATATATAAAACAATGTGTTGATTGGTTTCTGTTGCTTTGCTACACACACATTATGTTTCTAAAGAAACCAATATCCCAGCCAACGGACACTGAGTTGTACCAGCAACAACCAAGGACAGTAAGCCTGAGCACATGAACAGCCGCCAGGCTTTAGTCTCAGTGAGCCATTTTTATTTCTAGTAGTGCTATCCCTACAAGCGTATGCTATTCTAATAGAAAAAGTGACAGAATTAATTGTGAAGAACTGTTCACTGTAATCACTGGTTGACCATTACAAAGTCTACTGAAATCAATGACAACTCCCATAGGATCAAGATCTCGCCTCTTCTGTCATTCCCAATATGCAGGTAAACTTACTGCATAAATTTTGAAGAGACTGAAGTTTCTAACTGTTTGAAGTTAAACTCATTTTGCAATAGAAGATTGAGTTCTACTTCCTAAGCTGTATTTTCAACTGAGGAAATGTCATCCTCAATGCAAATGAACAGTATTTTATCAGACCATGTGCAACCCTACAAATACTAGTTTTAGAAAATAACCTAGAAATTTCTAACACATACTTAGGTATTTACAAGTTCAGGGTGACAGAATATGGTAAACTAGGTCATTTGCAGATATAAGTGTTTTTCCATATTTAATTAACTTTGACAGGAAGGTGGATCATCTCCTGCAGTACATTTTCCTCCCGAGACACTTTCTTCTTTCAGACTAACAGTAAGCGATATATAAAAGGTGTTAGCAAAGAAAGATTAACAAAATATCCAAAGGATCAAGTAATGGTCTGTGCAGTGAAAGCAGTGGCCTGAAACCAGTTTGTAAGCACTGAAAAAATGCAAACCTCATACCAAGTGTTTAAATCACATGGAACTATACTGGTTTCCTTCACTTGTCAAATGCATGCAACTTGACACAACCATTTCTCTTTCATCCTTTACAGCCAGCAGCTGCATTAGACAAGGTCAGTGGCAAAAGCTTTTTTCTTTTTTACAAAATGCAATGGGTGAAAGAGCCTTTTAAGTAGAAGAAAAGGAAAAAAGAAAATTGTCTTTTTGTGGACTTCTAGGGACAGCGAGTTGCCATTATCCTACCCTCTTAGGTGTGTAAAGCATCTGAAATGAAGAGGGAGGTGATATTTTTCCACATTTCAAGGCCAAACAGCAAAAATTAGGAGCCACTCAAGATCACTAGTGATTTTTAGCAATGCAAGTGAAGCTGCTGTTTTAGCCTTTAGTGTCCCTTTGAGTACTGACTAATTAAGAGCCACTTGGAAAATTCTGTTTCTACCAGCACACAAAAATGTGTTGCAAATGCATCACCACCACCTAAAGAGTTTGGATTTTTTTTTCTAAGTATCACTAAGGATTTCAGCAGCTTTGCTTTTTAACTTCTCTGAACCCTAAAAATTCCTCTTCCTAAGTATCCCCATAACATCCTGCTATCAGAGAGTTACTGTTTCAGAAGGGCAGACATGTCAAAAGGTACAAACTCAAGAGTCACTCTGAGCTACCTTCCTTGAAAAAGTGAACTAAAGAGTCCAACCCATCATGCAAAAAGGTCTCCTAGACAGAATCTTGATTCTATATGCACTGTACATTTCTTTTTCCAATCAAGAACCACTTAATGTAAGAGACAGTGTGTGCTAAAATACTAAAGATTATATTAAAATAAAAATTATGACACTTGTACTGATTTGCTGCTGTTACCTTCCAACATCACACACAGTTGACTACTGCTAAAGGACTGCTACTCAATTTAATCTACATATTGACCTGCTTTTCTCTTGTGCACCAAACCCAGATTTATATGAAATCACCTGCACTGTGTCCTAAATTAGCATTACATTTTCTACCTGAATTTCAAATACTTCCTGAAGTCAACAGGTGCTTTTCTTGTTAAGACATGAATTTTACCCTATTGCCAGACCAAAAGCTTACCCACATCTGATTTCCTCCTAGTCAAAATCAACACTTTTATTATACAATAACTTTAGTTTCTCTGCCATCTATAACACCAGGAAACTAAATAACATTTCAAACATTACGAAGCAGTACTGTTATTGGAGCAAATGCTGGTTAATTAATAATCATTCATGCTAATCTAAACCTTTATAGTATGCCTTTGTGATTAAGATTACTCATGGCTGATTGCCAGTGTAAAGCGAACATTTGCTGTGACCAGCATATGGATAATTCCATGACAGATTACGTATGGATTGAGGGGCGTTAGGGGTGAGAGGCTATTCCCCTCTTTTTGGACAGGGTAGCTCTAGAAATGAAGTTATACATACAGCCAAAAATTCTTTCAGACGGTCTTCAATGCTTCCCTTGTGGATGGTAAACAATGCTGCAGCAATCTGGTTGATAGCTTTTGCCAAGCAATGAATGTTGTTGCAATGTCCTGAACAAAAACATATACAAATTACCTCAGCATTATGCTTGAAAGTAACAGTATGCTTTGGAAAACATCATGGAAAAGTAAATGAACTTGTCACAATGAAAGATAAATGTTTAGCATCCTACACAACGGGAGCAAGTACTCTTTCACACTGAACTTGGCAACCGTTAAGCTACCAGAAGTACAGATCTCCCTTCTGAATGCTGTAATGGTCACAACAACCTGACAAAGATCCCTGTGGTTTTTAGAAATTAGGAAAAATAGTATCTAGGAGGTTTACTTGTTTTCTACGAAACTTGAGAGTATTACCACTTGACTAGGCTAAAAAGCCACGTGGCAAGCAGGACTTTTTCAAGCTAAATTGGCTGGTTTTCTTTCCACTGTGTAGATGAACATGGCATGATGCCCAGACAGCATTCACCCAAGACACCTACAGGAACTGGAAAACAGAGTTGTTGAATTGCTCATTGCCATGCATAACATCTTGCCTAAAATTCACCCACACTTCAGAAGCCTGGAAGGCGATTAGATTATACCAGTTTTCAAAGAGAGCAGAACAACTGCTCCTCAGTAGGTATCTCTTCCAGGCAAAGTTAAGTCAAATCTACCACTTTAAAACAAAACTAATAAACACCTGGGCAAGTACCTTGTGATAGTGCTAGCATATGGAAAATAGGTTGTCTCTGAAGGAGCTAACAAGTATTCATGCACACAAGCACTGCTGGTTCTTTTCCGACCACTGCTGAGCACTGAACTCTTTTTCGTTCAGTCATTTATCTTAACTCCAAAATCCCACTTGAACAACAAGGTCAGCTAGACCCCATCACTCTACTCATGAAAAATGATCCCTATTGGTACTGAAAATTAATTTTTTCTGTCATTTTATTGCCCAATTTACTCAGCATCATAATATCCACCTGCAGCTCTTCACTCCTCTAATACCCTCAGTAACTTTATATGACACCAAAATTTTCTCACCTCACTGTTCAGCCCGTTCTGGCTGCCTATGAATATGCTGATTAGCAGGTCCCAATGAAGATCCCTGTGGATCTCCACCAGCAGTCCCCCTCGTTCTCCCCCTCCCCTCCATTGATATTCCTATTCCATCTCCTACTTTTAGTTAAATATTGCTGCATGAATATGCTAGTCCAAAAAAGAAACACAGAATCCCGTTTCTTCTGCATCAGTCAAAACCACCTGCTGATTTAAAACTCTGCTGATTTAAATTTCAATCTGTTTTTGAAGTGGCTTTCTTTTTTAAAGTGACTTCATTTTTATGTCTCAGACTGTAGCCTGCAAGGGAATTCAGCTGAGGAACTGTTGTCTTCCAACAGGTTTCAAGTATTTAGAAATGACTATGCCTCTTGCCGGCCAGAGTTATACTCTAGCCTCTAGACAACAAATTAGTCCTCTAGCCTGACATTTGACTAGCAGTTCAGATTTCTTACTGGGAACAAAAGAGTCTGAGCCTTTATCTGGAGTTAGAAGAAACAGGCTTAATCCTGAAGTAGGCAGAGAGAACACAGACATTGCTGAAGCTGTCCAAGAACTGTTTGTATTTGGGAGGTATGCCTGCCAGATTAGAGGGCTGAAACTCCTTCAAATCCATGACTTGTTCATGGATAAATTCAGGATTTCTCCAGGGAATTTACTTCATAAAAAGCAGCATTTCTGAAGTTCTCATTCTGGAAGCAGCATTTATATTAAGCATCTAAAGCCAAGTGTTCTACAGTAAGGGCAGAACACAAGGAAAAGTAGTGTTATGCAAGGCAGGCAGGACTGACAAGGTCTATCTCATTTGTTCAGTTACTTTTGTGGAGTGAACACATTTTATGTATTCCTTTTGCCAGACTTTTTCCTCTTAATAGAAAAGAGCCCACTTGGGAAAGAATTCCATAATACAGAGGCCACATGTCATAAAACCAGTAGCAACTCCTAACGCAGGCTTATTTGAGTTCTAGATGTTCTTTATCTCCAGTTACAGTTTTGAGGTCTTAACAACTGTGCTCACTTTAAGAACCCACTTGAAAACAAGGTTTTAACTGACTTCATGTTAAGTTACTGCATGCAAATAAAATCACAGAAACTGGAATATTTAAGCAACATGATACAAAACAGACAGAAGATAAGAATTGTATGTTGTTTCAGCCTGCTAAGAACCTGAGGACTAAGATGGTGTTTGGAAGAGAGGGGAGCTTGAGAAAGACGAGCCTGCATGAGTTCTTACCTGCTAGTTATTCATGTGAGCTGTGGAGGGCTGAATGTGAAAATGTAATCATTGTTAAAAACCTTTAGTACTGTCCCCCTGGCCAGTTCTGAGACTGCAGGAGGTAAGATGCTTTTGAATGAGAAACTGGTGCCACAAAGTGCTTCCAGGGGATTTATTTTACAAAACTATGAAGTAGTAGTATTTAAGAGATAAGGTCTTAAGCCAAATTCATTTGGAATTAACAGATGCCTAATCTATCAAAGTGAAGAATACAATTAACCCCCATTTAAGAAAACAATCTTGGATCTCTCAAAGAATATGTTTTGCATATTACACTAAGTGACATAGAAGGCTTCCAGAAATTCTGGTACTTTAAATTTTCAGAAGTTCAGACATCCTTTGAGAGCTAAATTTTGACTGGATTAAAAATACTGCAACCTGGAGGAAAAAAAAAAAGGTAGTAGAAAGAACTCATGCTGTACCCAGTAAATGGATGCAGAATAAACATGATCTTTCATGCAAGCCATGATACACAAAGAAAACAGCTTGGACATCTGAAAGGTGACTTTTGTATATGTTGGATCAGCTTTGTCAGTCTTTTTTTTCAACTTAATTTTGTCTGAAAGAGAACTTTTTCTTGTGGATTATATGCAAAGAATTTCCTTGAGGCAAAGATTTTACTTTTAATAAGGAAGCTGACCTACTGTTAGGGTATAATTCTGTTACACACAGCTTGCACCTGCCAGATTCTGTTTTAAGAAAATTATGCTTACTAATACGAACAGTGTATTAAATATAGAAAAGATTCCTTGTATGACTGGTCCAAAGCCAATGTAAAGATTACTCAAACATCTATAGTATTACATAGTAAAGTCTCACACTAATTCGTGTGGAATGTATACTCTACCAATTCCACACCCTAGGATGAGACTGCCCTCTACAGTATTTTGACTGTTCTTATAATTTCAAGTGGAAGACTTGTTTTTCATATAAAGATACCTTAAATAAGAGTTGAGTAAGTGCTTTTTAAAGTAACTTTCAGATGAACTTTCCTGGATAAGGGCTAATTTAACTGGCTGTTACATTTTCTTCACTACAAAACATAATTAAATATTTAAAGCAAATGCATCCAAGAAACTACCAGGACTATTAGAAGGAACTATCACAGCAAATTTGTAGCTGACTCCACATTACCTTCAATGGCAGGGCTATACTGAGACATCACATTACTAGCCAAAGTCGGCAAGGAGACAGCCACGAAGACCATGAGAAGGCAAGCAATCTTGTATTCTTCTTCTGGACTAATGTTTTCTAGAAGAAGCAAAATATGAGATTATAAGCCATCATGAAAATACACAGGAATTCCCTTTTTCACCCAGCTTAAACACATCACAGCTAAACCACAGTGAAAATAATCTATTTTAAATGCCATTTCAGATTCTAGTTACCTTACAAAGAGACACCTGCTTATATTATGCACATAATGCATACAAATACATTTTTTTGGGGTACGCAAAGAAATTGTGCTTGACATTCAAGTCTGAGTATTAAAATGCTGCTTGAAATTAACAGTGTTTTCTGCTCCCAAAAGAACTACTATTAAAGCAGGAAAAGACAACATTCATGATCTGATAATAACATTAACTTTCCATTACACACACTGGAAAAAAAAAAAGGCATAAAGTAAAAAAAGCTGAACTGTCAAGAGCACTTAAGAGTCTTATTCATGCCTTCAAAGCTGCCAGAGTAAACAGAACTGAAAAGTTTAGACAGTGATACTTTAAAGTGAGTGAGAGGAAGCACTATACATGTTAGAACATTAATACATTTATTTTATAATGTTTCCCCTTGTCAGCTCCATGTTAACACTTGCATAACAGTGTTGTGAAGTTCATGAAGAGCAGCACTCTGGCTTTCAGCTCCCAGTATCTGCTCACCTGACACAGATCTATTACACATCTACAACAAAACTAATCATGTCCGTAACTATTCATGATAGCGTCCTATTTTCATTGTCCTTAGATTACAGCAGTTTCCACCATTAGCTATTGAACAACTTCAACATGTACCCATTATGTATTTCTAGGTCAACAAGTTCATTTGGATGTGGTCAAGAAGATCCTCAAGCTAACACATTAGTAAGCAGCTGGCACAAATCATGTTCTTCTGCCTTTTATAAAGTCTAAAGGAATATAAAGGACTCAAGATACAAATGTCTTCTCTCAGCATCTGAAACTTCTGTGCCTTAGCACATTAGTTTTATTTTTTTCCCCCTCTATACTAACACGTTTTTTTGATTTGGAACTTCTTACCTGATTTTTGGGAAGACAGTGCTACGACTAAGGCAGGATCAATCTCACAAGGCAATCCAGCAGCTGATGACAGTTCATATACATTCATTGCCACCTGAGGACCAGAAGAAAGACAACACTGAATGCTTTTCTGTAAAAGTGATGAATCTGTCATGTTTAAAATGCTCATGTTAGTGTCTGAGGCACAGAGGAACTGCAGAGACTTGGCTATATGAAGGTAAAGAGACTCTAGATTTTGGTTGTTTCTAACCTACATTGAACAGCTGGGTCAGTACTTTGTATTAGATTTTCTATTTGAAAAGCCAAACAAAGCTTGTATAATTTTCAACAGTACCTCCAAAGCAAGCATCCTGACTTCGAATCAGCTGTTTCTCCACCTTTACTGTTCAAAAGAAACTAACGTATTTTCTTTACTATATCTAAAGTATCAGCTAACATCTTCAAATACAGCATTTTTAGACAAAAGCCTGAAGTCAATCTGGTGAAAAAGTGAGGCACAAATCTTACAACATTCAAATTTCATATAGATTCAGTGTCCAGGAATTTCATGTGCCAAGAATTAGACTCTACGTGGCCCTAGCAATAGCATCTTGAAATTTTCCACAGCACATCCCAGGCTGCATCTTTTATTGCTATTAACAAATGTTCCACACAGTTCTCTTTTCCCATTTTACATTGTGGACAATGTATCTGAAGCTACAGAATCTCTGAAAAAGCAACTTGACACCCAATTACAAAAGACTACAGGGAATGTAAGCAATGTGTCTTATATTTGAGACATGTTACACTTTGCCCATGAATCCTCACATATAGCTCTATCAGCTGCACATAGGAGATATTGTGCAGACTAACCTTATCTGTGTGCTTTAGCCTGGCTACTCAAGGACAAGTTCTGACATGAAAAGCACACAGTATTGTTTAGTAAACACCATTAAAAGGATTACAGAGCATCTGGACAGGAGCTAATTCACAACGAAGTGGTTAATGAGCAAGAGTGGAACAAATGCAAGCCTGTTTCTAAAAGCCTATGTAGACGTCCCAACAATTTAATACTAAAAACCCCAAGTAAACAAAAGAAGAAACCCCCATTTTACCAGTTACCCCAAATGGTAAGTTTCGGCGACATTAAAATAAGATTTCATAAGATATATTCACTGGATATGAAAATAAAAATAACATTTCATAAGAAGTATTTATTCCATCAACAGCTTTAAAGCTATTTATGCTCTGCTTGGTAAATTTAGTACATAGGAAATTACTGTTATTAAGTCCTAAAATATGCCCAATTACAACTTACTGGGCAATTACCCCGGTAAGTTGTACATTGTACAAAGCCTTGTAAAGATCTGTCTGTTGACATGCTTTCATTTAAGGGAAAAAATCCCAACCCTGACTTATTGTCCCAAAAGAAGCCTTTGTTGCCTACAATTGTACTGCTGTATGAGACAAGGCCAGGAGAAAGCTCAATGAGCTGATGATTGTCCACAGGGCTTAATTGTTAGCAGGCTCATAGCACAGCTCTGGCCCTTCCAACAGGATGTTTTCAAGACAAAGCTTGGGCAGAGTGGCTGGGTAGTGCATGTCAGAGTTCCCAGTATTCCCAGCAGGCACTGTGGACGACATAGGTTTGGCTCCTTCTCCATGCACAGTCCTCCAATGTTATCCAGCAAGCTACGTACTCTCTAACAAGCTTACATGGCATCATGCCACACCACAAGACATGACATCTGTGGTTGGTACATGCAACCAGCCTGGTGGACTGTACCATAGCACTCATTTATTTGAGACACTTGGAACTAGGAAACATACACACACAAAATAAGTATATTCAGAAATCATAGCAGAACTACAGCACACCCAGAGAAGACCAACAGCCAAGATACTACATGAAGCAAAGACAACTGGGTGGTGCTACAAAGCAGAGAACAGTCTTCAGCATGGTTTCATTTACAGTTAGACAGCTTTTTTTCCCCATCCAACTGTTCCAGTGACTTCCAGAAGAGAAACAGCAAGTACTATATGAAAATATCTGCTGACACAAATGAGTTCAGTGGTATCTTTAGAGATCCACTGAGATGTTTCAAGTGATCAGTTATCATCAGCTTAAAAATATCAATGGTAAAATACTGCCTTCAAAGATTAGTGTTGCAGCCTTTACCCCACCATATCTTCCAGCACCCCTCTGATACCAGAGGGTGTCTAGTAGGAGGTGTGGAGGTCTTCCCAAAAATATCAAGCAAAGCAAGCAGTGAATTTCCCTTCTTGTTTCTTTTGCATACCGATTCCTCAAGTTCAATAATGGAACATGATGCTTTGGTGATCAGTGATTTTTCCCTGTAACTAATGGTGAGAATTACAGAAAGGTTGAGAAGTGGAAAGGAACTTCCATAATTTTGATATAATTTTTATCATGAGCCAGTATCCTCTAAGTTTCATTTTCCACTGCATTTCCACAAAATTCCTCTACTATTATATGAATTCCAATCTTTTCTGGGACATCAAACATTTATGGCTGATTTATCAGCATTGCAAGTTTCAAAGAGCACATGATAATATTTTGGAATTAAATAGCACACAAGTTTTAGTAACTTACATTCTTCATGTAATCTCTGACTCATGTTCAGACAGATTGCCAAACCCTCTTCTGAAATCATGAGGCCTACAATAATGGACTTGTACTTTTACAAAGGGTGAAGATGTTTTCTATTTAGTGAATCTTCATACCCAACAGAACTGCAGGTTCTTTCCTCAAGAGTAAACTGCAACATATAAACCTGAACTTCAGGTTGCCCAAAACCTAAACTTTGTTCAAGAGCAGACTTCTAAAACTTGTTTCTGTAGAAGTGAAACAAGAGTTGCACAATGTATATATATCCCACTACCCATTTTCTGCAAATCAAGCTGCCATGATACCATTACCATTAAGAAGCCTGCAAACCTTCATAGGCCCTAAATGACAGTAACAGATTAAAAATCAGCTAGGCTGCAGGTACTGTGTTTAAGTCTCCGAGAGCCAAGTTATGTACTGGCATGGGTTTCTGGATGGAAACATGCTACCATTCAGAAACAAAGCACTTGACTTAGGCTGTGCTTGACTTCTTTCCCAAACATTTCAGAAGTGAGTTCACACAAGTTTTTAATGTCAAAATCAGACTTGCAGTTATTACATGCACAGGGCTCCAACCAGAGTCCTTGAAACATCCAGTTTTACCAGTCATGCTGCTCACCATAGGAAGCAGCTCATTGTTGTTCTCTTGTATCACTTAGAATAAATTCTGTTCTTAGCTCTTTCCAAAGTTTTCAAATGTGGTCACAACCAGAGACTTGTGCTTACCCTATCGGTTATTTGTTGGGTTTTATTGCCCAGAACAGTAGTAGGCTGCAGATGCAGGACTACTTAGCAGTTTAGAAGGGTGCTTGTTTCTTGATTTTTCACACTAAGCATGGAAGTCTTGCCCCTTAAGTATTTTCAGTAAGCTCCAAAAATGACTCCATCACCCTCTAGACCAAACATTACCTTCATGTCAGTCTCTCTTGGAATGTGATCTTTAAAGTCCTCAATGGAACTTACAAGGAAAGGAATGTGGTACGATAAGACCTAAGAGAGACAAACACAAAAGGAGAAAAAAATACTTCCCATGTTAATGATCAATTAGACACTAACATTATCTTACTGGACTAGAATTTTTTAAATGAGTTTTTATTTTACACATTAATTTGGTTTTACATTTAAGCCATTAAAGCCTAATAAGCTTTTAAACGGTACTAAACACAGAAAACACTGAGGCATGCTCAGACTAAAACCTGTATGTTTTAATGTAACATTTCTCTGAACAGTACCCAAAAAATAGATTCTCCCATCCCCACCTTCCAGTTTAGAGTTCAGTTATGACTGAGTATTGCCATTTTACCCACATGCCAACCTTTTGAGAGGTAGAATTTCTAAACAGTGAAGCTTCAAATACCCTATAATTCCACTAAAACTAATGAAACTTATTCAGAACATATTCAGTTATTTCTTACATCTCTAAGTGCTTCCTGTGCCAAGGACCGAAAAGACAAGATAACACCAATAATCGTCATTCTCTTCAGAACACTGTCAACAGCTGAAGAGAAAGGAGAACAGTGAACAAGAACATGTTGATCTTTACAAGCTCAATAATTCAAAAAATAGAAAGAAAACAGTCACCAAAATACTGAAAAAGGAAAGGTACCGAAACAATGGCATTCCTTACAAGAGCCAAAACAAACAGTACTAAAGCAAGCTTTTATAGCTGAGTTGACAATGGGATTTTGAGAAGACCACTGTTAACCACTTATTGGAATGAGCCTCCTTACACACAGCTGACAATACTGGATGCTAACATTAGTTCTGTGTTTTCTTAAGGCCAAAAATGTCTACAATAATTATTTTCATTTAAAATGTTTACGTTAATTACCTGTTAAAGCCCTTCGAAAGAATGCAATAATTTACACTGTGTTGCAATCAGAACAGAAACCTGTGTCAAAAAGCCCGTGTTTTATATCTCTTTTCTACAGCCATGCACCTGGTTTGCAGATTCCTGCTGCTACAGCTACGTGTTACAATCCCTGAGAAGACACTCAAAGCTCACCACTACTATAATGCCCTAATTAACACTAAATCTCATTAACTAAATTGACACTAATTAACACTATATCTCATTTTTTCTGTACATGAAAAGACTAGAAAATTTTTAAGAGATGCACTGATTTATATGACTGCACTTTTTTCTTTTTTTTTTGCTGTTTTTGTATACCTGATACAGGGAAAGCAATTTTTCTCATTTTCTTTACCAAGAGCAAGATAACACCCCAATTCTGTATCATCATTAGGACCTTGCTAGTTACCCACATGATAATCTCTTAAAGAGTGCTGCCATCTGGTCTGGCTTGTCGAAGCTGGTCCTCATTTGTGTGAGAACTTCAACATTCTCCACCACAAGTTTCTAAAAAGAAGGAAGGATTCAGGTCAGCTATACATTTCAGCATGTTAAAAGGATCAATAAATGGTGTACGATATTTCAGTCTGGCACAGAGACAACCAAATTCATGGAATACAGATGTTTTCTAATGGGACTGCAATATCAGTATTATCACCAGGCACTACTCAACACAAAAGCAAGCTCTGAAATAAAATGCAGAGGATCAGATACCCCTTGGAACATGATATTTGTATTCAACAATGTGTAGAACTAAAGCAAGGGATTGAAGCTCAGTGAAACAAGTCAACATCTCTTCATGCTATTCAGCTTATTATAAGGAAAGCATACATACATCAATAAATATACAGATCCACAAAATAATCCATTCTTCTGGATTGCTCTTTTCACTAGTTATGCTGTAAGGATTAGAAATTTAATGGTGGCAAACTTGAAAAACGTCATTAAGAATGTGAGAGTCAGATTGTTACATCTTAGTGCAGCTTACCTGAAACTTTCTTCCACTATAATGTAGAATAAAAACAAAGACATCCATTCAAGTTCCAACATGTTAGCCTGAAACAGTTAAATCCAAGTGCAGTATTTTTCATGTCAGTTTGACCGAAAGAAAACGCATGCCTGTTTCCAATTTGTAACTGCTCTCATTCATGCCACTTGGGGTAAATGCAATAACTTTCCTAAGATCATTCTCCAAATATGGATCAGATTTAAATTTAAATTACAGGGATTGCATAATCACATCTCTAAAATGTCAGATCCAAAACGGGTTTCTTGCTAGCTGAGGAACTTACGTTGTGCCAAGAAGTATTTTTAAACCTCTTGAAGCAAGAAATAGTATTTTATTCTTACAAAAACATATTTTTGAGTTTGAATGCAAAGTATTCTACTTCAGACATGGAAAACATTATCTCTGTTTAGGTAGAGGGCAAGCAGCAGTCAAGAAAATGTAGGTGTCTTGCGTGTTTTTTGAACGTTAAATGAAGTGTTTCCTTTCACTTTAGTGCATTGTATACTAACAGTATCAACAGAAAAGAACTGAAAGATGGAGGAAGAAAACAAGATATTCTGGATTGGGGTGATCCTCCAAAGTGATTATTAATAGTTTTCTTTTTCAAGTAGGTGGATTCCCATACATCTTAACTATCAGGCAGCATAAAGGGAGCAATGAAGAGGGGTCAGGAAAATTCTAATGTACATCAAATACATAGGCCACCATAAGCATGGAACATAAGATATATCATATAAAGATCTAGCAGAAGACACAGCTGCATGAACCTACTGCTAAGGATCCAAGAGTGCCTGATTTGTGATAGTTCTACCTGCTTTAATAGTTTTATTTTACTTCACTTCAACCCACACTGAAAACAGGGCAGAACATAGCAACTGGCAAGCAGGGAAATTAATTTCAGATTGAGTATTCTTATGACTACTGAAGGCATAAAAAACAATGCAACTTCAATGATAATGTTGCTATGAAAGTAGTGGTGGTCTATGTTTACCCCCACACCCCAGTCAAGCAGCCTGTTCAAAGCAAATCTGTCCAAGAGCACAGACCTCTCAGATTCATTGTGTCATGGCCCTGCTATTTCCACATGCTCAAATGTACTCATAATTCACCCTGTCTTCTTGCTTTCATCTTTCTTGTCTTCAGTGAGAAGCAAGGATAGAAGTAACCTATACAAGATGTAGCAAACTAGCCACCTCCAAGAATGTGTGCACATGTGCACGCAGACAAATGTACTTCTATGCTGAAAGCCAAGTGAAACTGGTGTGCACTGGAATAAAGATGGGCAACTTCAAACCAACTGATGTATCAGAAGTTGGCAGATGTGTCACATTTCATTTAAATCCCACAAAGCTCCCCAGAATGCAAGACCGAAGGCAACAGCCCACGCACATTGTTACTGAGTCAAGCTTTCAGCTTTACCAGCATATTAGTTTAAGATTTAACAGGAATGGGCTGGAATACAGTTTGAGTAGTTACTTAAATGAGGCAAACTTCCTCTCCTTGCCCCTGTCTTAAACTTCAGAAATAAAACCAACACCTGGTCCCATGGTAGGAAGCAAAGGAAGCATGTTTAACCATACTCTTAATAAATTCCCTATTCTATCCTCTTGTTGCTTCCTTCTCTCAAGCACAGATGTTTCTCAGTGCTCTTTTGCTAAGCCAAATGCATGTCAGCCAAACAGACAAACATTTTATTACTTAATTTTTTCTCTCCAAGTATGCAGTTGTGTGCATGGGGATCTACATTATGTTCTGCTTATCCTTAGGAGCACCAGAGAAAAAGCACAAAAAGAATACTTGAAGTTGCTTTTAAAAAAAACAATGTATCTACAGTATAAGTCATGCTGGTTTTGAGGATGTATGACAACTCCACAGGCAGTGGCCAAACACTTGCCTTCAAAAGTAAACAGGGGAGATTTAAGGCTAGATGTAAGGAAGAAGTTTGTCCCTGTGAGGGTGCTGAGGCACTGGCACAGGTTGTCCAGAGAAGCTGTGGCTGCCTCATCTCTGGCAGTGTTCAAGGCCAGGTTGGACACGGGCTTGCAGCAACCTGCTCTAGTGGATGGTGTCCCTGCCCGTGGCAGGGGGTTGGAACTGGATGAGCTGCAAGGTCCCTTCCAACCCAAACCAGTCTAATTCTGTGAAACACAGCAGCAGCCAACTGACAGCTACCCAATGGCTTTCTGTTCTACTTGAAATGTGACAGGTACCAATTCATGCATGACCAGGAGTTCCAGAACTTAACTGTAAAAACAGTGTTGTCACCTGAAAGTCTTATCCTGAAACTCAAAAATTGAACTGTAATCAACTGCCCTGGCTGGCTGGTCATTCAGGTCAGGTATCTGCACACTCTTCTGCAGCGGCTTGGAAAACATGAGCAGCCCCTTTCCTTGAGCTGTGACACTGAATAAAGGCTTCAAATCATTTAAGGCATCCTACACCCTAGTGACTCAGCAGCACTGAAATTCACAGTGTTTAGAGAGAAAACAAGATCTTTGAAACTATAAAACTGGATATATTTAAACCATACACTTTTAAAGGCACAGTATGCTAGTAATAATAAATTGCTGGGAAAAAAAAGAAAAAGAAAAGGAAGGTTCATTAGATCTCTTAAGCATTCTGAACTGAACATGAGCCAGCAGTGTGTGCTCACAGCCCAGAAAGCAACTGTATCCTG
>JBAFWW010041451.1:1693-19633 GCA_036873685.1 Agapornis canus
CAGTGCTAAAGGGTGAGGTGGTTATATATCAGATAAATTTAAGGGATGAGAGAGAAGGGCAGGAGGGAGTCATCTGAAAGGAAAAAGACTGTAAGGAGTAAATCTGCATCATCAGGACAGCAAAGCAGCCCAATGGTTTTGGTTTCCTGCTTTTAGCCTCCATGACACACTGATAACAAGCAAAACAAAAAGCCACATGAGTTTAAGGGAAACCAAGTAGGATGATGTCCAGTGTGGTGGAAGCTCCCACTTGCAGGCAAGCCCAGGTGCTGATGCTGGCCAGCAGACATCGCCTTGGAGGGAACACAGCCAACTGAGCACTGTCCGACTCTGCTCCCCAGCACTTGGTGAGAGACAGAGTCCACGCAGGTCACAGGGAGAGCAGCCAGGGGCTGCCCCGCTTCCAATTTCACAGCCAGAAACTCCCTTTGTGTTCATCACGAGTGAAGTCAGTGTGAGCTGAGTGCAAGTGTGGCACCCACACAGCCAGGCTCACAGAGCTGCCACACTCCACAGCACAGACATGTGTTGTACTAATGTCCTACTGTGGTTTTTTGGATGCAAAGATCTTCTAGGTACAGCACAGGAGACCAACAGACTCATGCCAACACTCACTCAGGGATCATTGGCACCCGTATCCCCCTTGAGGAAGTACATGGAGAAGGGGCTGCATCCAGGCACTTGTGTCCATCTGCAGGTCTGCTCCTCACATTGCTGCTCACATCAATCCCCAGCTCCCTAGCACTGACTCTCTCAGGATGCCGCTTGCTCTCACGCAGCCAAGGCAGCATCCTCACCCCCGGCTTCACAGCTTCACAGCAGCCAAGGCCAGGCTGTGCAGCCAGCCTCCTCTGACAGCCCTGGCTCAGACAACGGGCTTATTTTCTCCAATAACCCCACTGACTCCTGCACTGCATCGTGTCTTTCTGGAACCCAGCTTTGCTTTACAAACACTTTATGCTTATGCCTGCCCCTCTCTTCACCTCTTCATCCTTCCATCCGTGTAAGCCAGGTCTTTTCTCCTTGCCCTGACCCCCACCATGTGTGAGCAACACGGAGCTGCCTGCAGTGCCTGCCACTGCTGCACCACATCCACTCTGACCATCCTTAAACCTCACCTAAACTGCCCCTACTCTACTGCTTGTGCACTCAGAGTTTACACCCTGCACTCTGCAGGCACAGCGGGTGATCTGATTTGGATGATAAGCAGGGACCTACAGCACCAAGACACATAATGACAAGGCTGGGGCTTGCTCCTGAGCCCGTGTTTGTCCTTGGAGAAACTCTACCCCCGTTATCAGGTGTCGGTGCGCTGGAAAGAGCCCAGGATGAAGTCACGCTTCTTGCAGCCTGGAAAAAGCTCAGGAGGCAAATGCAGCGCATCTATGGAAATCAGGTACCAGCTCCCAGCAGCTGTCTAACAGCCACGAAATGAATTAAGGCAATGATTAGTGGAGTGATTTGGTTCAAGTAGCAGGACTTCAGTCTGAACATGTTCCTACTTAGCTTACATGTTTCATTCGCAGGCAGATGTCAAGCTGGATGTTGCTAGGAGATTGACAGCAGGGGAATAATTAAGTCTGATTAAATCCTATCATATTGCTGTACCACTTTCCAGAATGTTCTGGAGCTTTTCAAAGCCAAGCTGACCAAATGAAAGGGCAAGACCTGCATTCCACCCTGGTTCATAAAACCCACTTGCAGCCAATCCACTGACCCTGTGGGTCTTCACGTGTCTGCAGAGCTTTTCCACAGCAATGGTGGTCACAAGCTGGGGAAAATAAAGGCTTAGGCAGAGGGCATGTCTGGTGGCTATATCAGCAGGTAGCACAGGACAGTGATGACCAGTTGCTATCTGGAGCAGGCAGTGGGGGTCCTATACCACATGTTCCTGCATCAACCCCACGTGCTGCTTGGGGCGTTCATGTTGGACTAGACATAAGCTGGTGCCCTCTGCATGGAGAGCATGCCTGGCCCTAGGCTGTGCCAGGGACCAGGCACTGGTTCTGCTCCTCATGTCCCCAGTGGGGCTTGGGCACATCAGGGCAACAAACTTCCTCTTTCCATTCCTATTGAAGGATCCCACCTGTGGTATGCTGAAATCCCTCTGCAAACGCACCTCACACATGGTGCTGAGCACCACAGGGCGTTTCTGCTGAAATGATGCCTGTTTGCTTTTCTCTTTCATGGTGACTGGTGCGCACATTATACAGAGTGACACATAAAGGTAAATAACAGCTACATGTTCTCTTCCCACAACTAAATGAAGTTATGCTCTATCTGCATCGGTTGCCAAACACACACACGTCAGCCTCTGGGCTCCCTGCATAGTGAGACTGCTAATCTCATTTTGACTCTGTCCTATAAAAATTCCCATTCGAACACTGACACTGTAATCCTTCCCCCCATATTACATGTCATCAAATCAGACCCAATACTAATTAAGGTGATGTTTCATTATTCATTAAATACCACTGAATACCACAGCAAAGACCTCTTTCCAGTAATGGCTAGATAGAGGTTACCTCTGCTGATGCATGGGCTCAGGGAATGCAGTCTGGGAACACAACTCTGGACAAATTTGTTCCATTACACACTCATTACATATTAGTCCTAAACACAGGCTCTGAGTGTGACCAGTCTGTGGAGAGCCCTTTACACTTCTGGTGCTCTGGCCACTCTAAGAACAGAAATGTTAAACAGCATCATCGACAAACTCACACAAACCAAGCTAAAGCCAGCTGAACTTGGCTGAAGCATTCTGCCACCCTCCAGATGTTTTCAGCAGCAAAGAGCCACACTTACCGCTGTGGATGCAGGCAAACCCAGAGCCTGCCTGAACAGCTTCCTGAGCCCTCTGCCCACCTGGACCAGGCTTCCCAAGGTCTTCCTTAGATGAAAGGATCCAGCAGCCCTGCCTGACACACGGCTGTGCGAGCAGCTGGCCAGCACATCGCTTGCCAAATCACCTCCCTGCGTTAATTCCAATACACTACCCTTGGTTCACGTGTGTTTTCCAAGAAAGGAGGTAGGCTTGATTTGAAGACAAACGGAGACTCCCACCTCCCTGGGTCTGTTTCCGGAGTCCCTCACCCTCACGTTCAGAAGAGCAGCCCACATTCCTGTGTCTGGATTCAGCTTGCAGACACACCATTTTGTTCTGCCTTCTGCTTGATTAAAGAGCCTTTCAGAGCCTGGCATTTTCTCTTTGTGACACTACACATATGCTGCAAGCAAACCCCCTCTCATCCATCTTTCCGATAAGCTAAATATACTGAGTTGCTTAATTCTCTTACTGCCAGGCTTTTCCTCCCACCCTCAAGCCATTTTTTGCATCTCTTCTCTACACAGCCTCTCTGATTATCCTGAATCCCTTTCAAGACATAGAATCCCACAACAAGCCTCCCTAATGCTCTGACATGGGGATTAAATCTGGTTTTACCCCACTCACTATCTCAAAAGGCTGTGTTGGTCCTCTCTGCCATAGCAAC
This sequence comes from Agapornis canus, assembly GCA_036873685.1. NCBI lineage: Eukaryota > Metazoa > Chordata > Aves > Psittaciformes > Psittacidae > Agapornis > Agapornis canus. Next base: position 5,185 of record JBAFWW010041451.1, read on the forward strand.
ATGTTAAGCATTCAGGCAAGATTGTCCCAAATCTTTTCCAGACCTGCCACTGGCATGTTAGAGGCACCTGGGCTCAGTGTGTGCCTCAACTGCGCATCCAGGACACTGATGCATGGAGCTGGGTGGTGGGGGACACTTTACCAAGGGAGGAATCATCACAGACACCTCCCTTGCCTGCTCCCTGTCCTGGGATCATGGATGTTGCTGCTGTCTCTCCAACAGCATCCCTGAAAGTCTGCAAAGGTGGGATTGCACCTGCTGGAACACGATGCAGGGTGCCATGCCCACAGGTTCTTGAGGTCCAAGAGACTGTCTGCAGACAGAGTCCTGTGGGACTTCCCTCTGGCCAGTGGCAGCTTTACCCAGACAGTCAGCACCTTGGTTTCCCAGGTGCTGCAGGCTCAGGTCATGCATCCATGGCTGGACACAGACCCCACCACAGGGGACATGGGTGCCACATTGAGGGACTTAGAGAGCTGAACCTCACAGCCAGAAGCAAGGTTTGCAGACCCTCATCTGCTCCCCAGGAACAGACATCCCAGCTCTCAGTAGGTTGCTGTGCAATAGGGAAGAGCACAGGACCAAGCGGTGCCTGCTGGCAGCCAGGCTACTTTCAGTGTGATGTCAGGAAGTGTTTCACAGTGCCTCTTAGCATTTCACCCAACCTGCTCTCAGTGACAGCAGTCACTGAAGGATCTGGTGCACTGCTTAGTGTCTGGGCTGCTCACCATGAAAACAGCCTCTCAGAAACAATGACCCGGGTGGAGTTTTCACCTTCAGTTTTGCCCCTTTAAGAACCCAGCTCAAACAATCTGTGTGTATGTCATTCAAAGGGTTTTCTCCCTCCCCAGCAGCCCAATCAGCAAAGCCTACCTGAGACCTGGGAGTGAAACAGGGAATCTTTCCCATCCCATGCACCACTACCGGATATCACAGTGCTCTTCCTCGTGCTGGTGCTGAGGGATCCTGGAAGGAGCCCAGCTCCGGTTGTGCCCACGCTGCCTCTCCAGAGCCAGGAGCACACACCTGGATCACTGCCACTGGGTTTCTCAGGCAATCACTGAATAAACCTGAATTACAGCAATGGTGAGAGCTGTGATGGCCATGAACCCTGACAGGCTCATCCCAAGCCCTCCAGCCAGGCACTGCCCTATCTCCTCTTGTGCTCTAAAACAGCTGAAAGAGGCAGGCAGGTACCAGCCGCTGCCTCCCCTCGAATGGAATGGCAGGAGTGACCCTATCTCACTGTCACAAGGGGAGTGAATTTGGCACAGCAGCAGCAACACAAGGAGAGGCTGCAGCTCCACAAACCAGCCACGTTCATGCCACAGGCCCAAGTAACTCACAAACAACATTTTGATGACATAACCATGGGCTCTCCTAAACACGTGTTAACGTTTAACAAACTCTTGGCTGGTGGGAGGCAGCGTAACTCAGAGAGCTAAAGAAATGGGCAGAGAAACAGCAGAGGGACCGACCGGTGAGGTAAAAGCACAGCTAAAGGCGTTCTGAGTGCTGTGTTACACAGCAGAGAAACTCTTCCATGGGCAGAAGGAAAGATGTAGGCCATGGGAGAGCAGGAGCATCCATAGAGCACGCTTTGCCTGATCCACTGTCATCAACAAGGACACAGGAGTTTATTATAAAGAATTAATGAGGCTCATGATAGCTTAACAACTGTGTGTGTTAACGGCTATGTTTTCAGATCTGTCAGTGAGCCAAGTCTTAATGGAGAGACACCAACAACAGGGAGCATACCCAGACCCCCAGTAACAATTTCCTGGTCCAGTTTTTAAAGCCAGCTGTCTAGATGGCAAGATGAAGGCTTACATTTGTGGCTGACAAAACACTGAGCAGGCTGCTTGCTGTTACAGCACACACTGAACAGCCTGATAAAACAATCACAACCGACGGCACAGCCACAGGCTGCAGAGGAAGGTTGTTGGGAACACAAGAGGACAGGCTGTACTGCAGGGTGGAGGGCATCCTGGAAAGCAGGGGATAAGCATTAATAGGAAAAAGCCAGAGAGCTGTCCCCACACACGTCTGCTGCTATGAGCCTGCACTGCAGCACCTTGGCACTGGGACCTGCGAGCCAGCGGCACGTGGATGTGGCTTCTGAGCAGACACATAGCAGTGCTTGTACCTCTACAGCTCTGGCAAAGTCAGTTTGATGCCTGATCCAGCTCTCCAGACTGCAGAATGGATGCAGAAATCCCGAGGAGCAGCCACACCATCATGAAAATGGAGCTAAGGCTGAGAAATGCAGCAAATAAAGCAGTGCAAGATGTGAGGAGTGCTGCAGGGGGAAGGTCTCCTTGCAGACAGGGGAATAGAGCACTGCTATGGGCAGCGTGTCAGCCCAGCAGAGAGAAGTGATGGGTGCAAAGGTGAGGAATTAGAGATGAAGAACCTCAAGCTCGGAACTAAGTGCGTTCCTTTGCAGCACAGTGGCTGAAGGCTGTAGGGTGGCCATCCCCACCGCAGAGCAGCTCACAAATAGGATTAGATGGTCTCAACTTCCAATTTAATTTATGACTGTGTGTGGCTCAGGCATGATGAAGAGCTGCTGTGTGCTCATACTTCTTGTTTCCCTGTGAGCAATGATTCCGTCCTTCACAATCATCGCTCCTGATGCTCCAGCAGCAAAGCAGAGACCAGAGAAGGCAGTGGGGAGGTGTGGAAGGGCTCAGCCTCAGGACAGTCTCTTCACCTGCTCTTCTGGCTTATGCATGTGTCTATGTAAAACTAGGCACAATAGCCTGACCTTGCTCCCTGGCATCACACTGTTCTTTGCACTGGCAGGCTGCCTGCCTGTAGCAGTGCATATTGCCAGCCTTTTGCCCAGGGAATGCCACACTTCCAGCCTGCAGCAAGCAAGCCCTTGTCCACCTTCATCCGTGCCATTGTGGTGATTTAGCCACATGGCCACAGGTTCCTCTTTTTAACCTTTTCAACCTGAACTCCATCTTGTCTCCACCTGTCCCAGGTGAACTGAAGCCTCTGAATGCAAGTCTTCATGCAATGCAGCAGCCAGCTCTGTTGCTTGAACTGGTCTCTCCCACATGTGCCCAAGCAAACTGCTGCCAAAACCCACACTGCAAGCACAGTAACTGCTGGTTCAGTCCCATTTACAAGCCTCCTCTGTTTGCATCACTGTGATCTCTTGTCCCAAGGAAATGGCTGTGCGCCAGTGCTGGTCCCTGGTGAGCTGCACTCCTGTGGCAGCTGACCTGCGCCCCGTTTGAGGTTTCATGATGTCACTTGTCATGATTTCAGACATGAAGAGTGGCTGTGTGCTATTTTCTTTGCCAGCCGGGGGCAGAACTGACAGCATGGGTCCGAGCACATTTGTTTGGAGTAAGTCATTTCACGTCACCGTTGCTAGCCCCATTTCTGACACTGTTCGTTATAAAAAGCATCAGTTTTGCAACGTGACCTGTGTTGGTTGTACTGCAGGTGGTCGCACTGTCTGCAGAGCCACAGGCTGCATCCCCTCTGTGTGTGAGTTCCCCTTCTTGAAACCCTCTGTGATGTACTGGGGACACCAAAACCTCCCAGGGTGCAGAGCCATGTGCCTAGAGGGAAGATTCTCATTGCAGCATCCTACCGTGATCAGGGCAAGCATGATGCTGAGGAAAGGGACCAAGGAGAAGGGAGGCAGTGAGGGGCCAGAGTGAGGAGAGACAGTGGGAGGAAACAGAAAGCACCAGACAACTCCATGAGTTTGCACAAATCCTGCCAGTCCCCAGGAACGTGGTGGGAGAACGTGCTGGAGCTGCCAGTGCAGGTGCTTCACCCATAGAAGAGAGAAGAGCTGCCTGGCATGGGGTACTGGGCTGCGAGGGGCCCAGTTGAAGCAGCCCCACCATGTCCTGGTGCCTGTACCACATCTGGGTGCTGAGGTTTATCTGCTCCCAAGGAAAGGAAAAGGAAGAGAAGGAAAAGGAAGGAGAGGAGCCACGCAGCATGGGGTGTGGGGCAGAGCAGGGCTGGTGGAGCTGGTTATGGGTTTGCACGACACTGACCCCTGTGCTGCAGGATGTGGCCAAGGTTTCAGGCTTTGCTGCAGGACATGAACACGTCGAGTTCTGGAGATTCAGCACTTGTGGCAACCTGTGTGTTCTTGCAGCCGCTTTGCATAACAAGGAGTTAGTGCAACCAGGAGGAAGTGCCTCTGGGTGCTGTGTTTGCTGGCAGGACATGGGCTAACAGCAGCCATGAGAAGGCAGCTGCCAGCCACACACAGGGTACACAGGCAGAGGGGGAGCTGCTGCAGGACATCAAACCTCTCCAGGTACATCACTAGCATCCACACAATCCCACCATGGCAGGTACAACAGAACAGGATGAGGGGGACACTGGATCCTCCTATAGCAAGAGGTGTCCCAAAAAGCATGTGTACGGAGCTGCCAGACATGGAGGACTCTGCCTCTGTCCCAGCAGCCACAGAGGACCATCCAGACCATCAGGTCCCTCATTCCCCACACACTGTAGCCCATGCAATCATGCAGCAAGAAGGCAATGACAGAGCTCAGCCTCCCCAGCAAAGCTTCCTTCCCTGCTCCCGCAGGAACCAGTCCCTTGTGCCATGGCAAGAGGGAGTATGAACATCCTGTAGCCATTACCTGAAGCACTGGTATGTTGAGGAAGCCAGCAGGTCCACGGGGACGGGCAGATGCAGCTGCTCAGGGCTGGAGCTCTCAGGGCTCAGCACCCAGTCGAGGGAGGTTCGTACCTGCAGCAGGACTGGGCCTTCCAATGCAGGGTTGGGGGAAGTTAACCACAGAGAGAGGTTGGTGCCAATGATATTCTGCCTGACAGACCGGTTCCTGGTGAATGGGAGAAATCAGCACCATTGATTCACAAAGACACATGGGCAGGTCCTTGTGTTCAGAGTCCAGCACCTACAACCCATCTGGATTGATGTGTGAGCCCTGGCATAAAGCTAGGCAGAACAGCCTGGCCCAGCTCCCTATATGACCCAGGCATAAACCCTGGCACTGCTGGGAACATTGGGCTGTTCCACCCTACACCAGCACCTAGGACACAGCCATGGCTTGGCATTCCCAGCAGTGATGTGTCACTGCGTGTGCTCAGAGCATCAGACACGTGCTTCAGACCCCCACTTCATATTAGCATCCCCAGCAGTACTGGGGGACCAGCTACAGTCAAGCGTGGCCAAGGGGACAGCTCCAGTATCACTCCAGAGTCACTGCCAGCTGCACCTCCACTCTGGGCTCTGCCCCAAAGAGGGGTTTTTGACCTTTTCCTCTATAATGCTTTCCTGAGCCTGGTCTGGATGCGGAGCAAGCCTGTCAGCCCTCCCTCTTCTGCACAGCCAGGCCTAAAAATACCCCGTGAGCAGGCGGATGGTGGTGGTGGTGTTACAGCCTTCACTGTGCGCAGGGGAATGTCTGGTCCCTGCCAGAGCACACAGGGAACTGCCAGCTCCTCTGCCCTGTGCTGGCACAGGGGTTTGGGATCCCGTGCTGTGCCTTGGCAATTCCCATAGTGGAGGTGTGCCAGGGAGAGAGTGTGGCACAGAGCAACCCAGCAAGGCACAGTATCACTGCTGGGGCTGTCCCAGCCAGGGAAGACAGGCAGCTCCACTGGCACCATGCCTGCTGGGTGAATGGGACTGAGCAGCGTGGGACTGGGGGTTTCATAGCCCAGTGCCATGAACCCCTAACAATGATAGGATGGTGCTGCCCAGACACCCCATTGTTCAACTCTAGTTGAAAGTGCTTCCAGGCAGCCAAGCTGACAGCAGTGTGGGTGCAAGCACAGCAAGACAGGGAACTGGAGGGGGCACATCAGTGGAGCAGCCACAGCAGGAGAGTGGGCTCAGCCCTCAGCACATGGGAAAAGCCAGAGATGCAGAAGAGCTTTGCAGCCTGTTCAGGAAAAGGGCTGGTTTTGTGCCCTAAAACACACTGGCAAAAGGAAAAGCTGTCAGCTCCTCCCTTCCCATGCCTGCTCGATCCAAATCCACAAGGCCTGACAGTGAGCATGGCTGCTGGCGCTGATCCTTGAGCAATCATCCACCCACTAACCCGACTGAGTGGGAAAAGATGCAGCCGGAGGAGCCAGGAGGGATAAGCCAGGTCTTGTAGGAATGGCTTACAGGATAAGAGCATGAATATGGCCCAAAGCAGGGACTGGCTCTTAGGCACGGCCAGCAGGCAGAGCCCATGCCCTGTGGATGCTAGAGGGTCAGGGAAGGAGGGAGGGCTGCTTGGGGAAGGCAGGCACAGCCTTGTCAGAGCTGCCCAACAGATGGGGGCAGGTTCACCAGGCTGGGCCCTCACCATCCTGGTGTTCCCAGGAGAGCTGCTACCCAGGAAGAGCCCATGTTTGGGGTAGGGCACACCACAGCAGGATAAATGCAGGCCACACAGAGCTGCCTTGGCAAGAGGCTTCTGCAGGCTCCATCCCACCAGCAGCCGTGTCACCCCTCTGCAGCCATCTCTACTTGCTCCAGAGCTGGTCAGCAAAATACCTGTCCATCCTCCTCCCAGAGCAACAGCACACAGGGCACAAGATCTTAACTGCCCTGCTGAGCATCCCACAGCCCTCTTGAGTGCATGAGCCTCTACTCATTTGCCTTCAGGACGTATTTCACATGCTTTCATCCACTAGACCTGAAGCACCCTATGCTGCTGCTGTGCATGACTGTGGTGGGGTGCATGGAGCACATTAGCATCCACGTGGGCTCTTGGTCAGCTTGTGAGTGGCTGCAGGGACTGTAGAAGAAGAGGGCTCACCTGCTGCTCCAGCCCTCAGCCAACCCACAGGAATTGCATCCCAGTCCCTCTGGTGTCCCCAGGATGTCACAAGCAGCCTTGACCCCAAACCTGAAGTGCCACCTTCTCACCCCCACCCAGCACTGCGCTTTTGTCAGAGCCTAGGCCAGCAGGGCAATACCTCCTGGGCTGGCGACCAAGGGCCAAGGCCACAATGACTCAGGGTCACCTCTCAGAGGGACACGCTCCAGCCACAGATCTGGATTCCATGACCCTTTGGCAGCTCCCAGAGCCTGCACAAAGCTGTTCCCAGAGAGCAGAGCCCTGAGCAATCTCACCTGCTTTAGGGCTGCAGACAGGGCATGCTGGCAGAGGGGTGAGATCAAACTACCTTCAAGGTACCTGGCAGGGCCCAGCTGTAGGCAGGCATCCATCCATTCACTGGGGTGGGGAAAGCCTCCCCCAGCAGGTACCAGGCACCTCCCCAGTAAGGCTGCAGCTCTTGGAAGAAGGACTGAGGTTCTCCAGGCTGCCTGGAGAAGGGTGAGGATGTGCTCTGAGAGACAAGGCCAGTCCAGCCCCCGTGGCTCCAGCCTTGCCACTTCTTGCTGGGAACCATCCGTGCAGCTTCAGCACAGCCAGTGCACAACTGGATGCTGCCTGTTTGCAGTCTGCACAGCTGGGAAGGGACCGACCTAAGTGCCCCAGGGCTGCTCTTACAAACTGACTGAGGCTGGGGGACACAGGCAGGCAGGAGGGATCCCAGGCAGCTGCCTCAGGCCCAGGGCAGCAGGGCAGGCCCCAGGCTCCTGGGGAAAGAGCAATACCCCACACAGGGAGGCAGGGCAGTGTGGCAGGAGAGACCTCACTACACTGGAACCCCTCAGTAGGGCTCATCTGGAGAAGGCCTGGGCTCAGCTGGGGAAGGCAAGGAGTGAGAAGCACTTTGAGCTGATCCATCAGGTGCTGACGTGCCTGGCTTCCAGCCCAGCCGCTCGGAGCCACGCAGCTCCCATGAATGCTGCCTTTCTTCTCGCTGCCGCACAGCCCTTGGCAGCCCCTCAGCTGCCCCGCCTGCAGAGCAAGAAGAGCCAAGGTCTGTTTTGATGTCCCTTTCCCCTTGCCAGGCTCTGCACAGTGCTCAGGCCCAAGTTGGGGCCTCCCCGCTGGGGACAGCATTGCAGATCCCTGCTTCCACAGGGAACCAAGAGGAGCCTCCACCTCCAGCCAACAAGAAAAAGCAGGGCTGGCCCCAGCCCCACTGCAAGGACAGCAGAAGGTCCAAGCAGGACCTCCTCGCATGCAGGGGAGAAAGGCAGAATAAGAGCATTAACTCTATTGCCAGTCCCTGTGGACACCAGCTGTTAAATGGTGTTTGGAAACATCTAGCCAGCTGGACCTGGGAAAGACAGAGGGGACTTTGGATAGATCCATCCCTGGCTGACAACACAACTACTCCATTCTGCTCTGGCTCTGCTGGGCCTGGACAAGCAAAAGCTGTGCCCCCCTGCTACAGAGCCAAGCAGCCCGGGCAGCCATCCACTGCAGGCAACCGCAGCTCCAGACAGGCTGCTAAGCCCCTTGGTGTAGGTGCTCCCCACCACTGCCAATTTCCTTGCTCTTGGGGTATCTCCAACAGCAGCAGCACACGAAAACCACTCCTATGTCCCGCAGAACTGTCTGCAGGTTAATAGCTCCTCTGCGCATCAACCTGTGACTGTCAGCAACCAGCACCCACACTAAAGGCACCCATGTCCTGCACCCAGGACAGCAAGTCACTTTTTTAATCCCTTGTGGCTAATGAAGTTTGAGACAACTTCTGTTGTGAGGACAGGCATGAAAACTAACCCAAAAGGTGCAGAGATACTGTATTCAAGAGAAACAGCAGCACTTGAGGGAGTCCAAGCATATTAGCTATCATCAACTCACATTCACAACCATCCAATCCCCGTGCCTGAAGCGTCTCTGGAGGTCCAAAGTACAACACCCCCCTACCTCCCACAGCATACCTCTATGTGCTGTGTCACAGTGCAGTCACAGGTACAGTTTGGACATGAGACTGGCTGGTACAAATTCTTGAGCTGCAAAGCCAAGTTTCTCCTTAACTCTAACTGGAGGACTTCAGGCTGGGCATGAGAACATCCCAGCACATCAGCCACCTGCCTCACCTCCAGCTTTGTGAGGAGGCAGCAATCCCTTCAGCCGGCAGTGGTGCTAAAGATGAGAGCATCCCAATTCCTGGAGTGCTGGCTGTGTCCCCTTGCAGCACAAGGGGCCCACACTAGGTATGCCAGGCAGTGACTTACATGGGACTAAGTCCCCACTAGAACCATTCATAGAAGTGACAACTTCTCTTAAACACAGAATTACAGGCCAAGGACACCTCTCTTGAGGCTCTCCTACTTTCACTCCATTTTGGCTAGAAATTAACACACATACTACTCCATTATAATCTTTCTCCAGTACCTTCCTACACATTCCCCTTGCTCGCTAGGTGCTGTCAGAACAGTTTTGACTTCAGCACCCTCACATTGCTCACGCTGCAGCAAGGCTGTAGCAATGTCTCTGTGGATCTGCCACAGGTTCCTCAGAAGACAGCAATCAGGTGAGTGTTCCCCATTCCTGTGTAGACCATTCTGGTGAGGTGCAAGGGTAAACCTCTGATACACATCCTCAGCTCTGCTCATTCCTGGAACCAAGCAACAACACACTCACACCCCCCCCCCTCACCCCCCCAATGTGCTTCACTCTTCATTCATCCAAGGGAGGAATCGAAAGCTGCTGAACAGCTCTAACAGCAATGCCAGGAAGAGTGATTATGGGAAAAGAAGAAAAAGGCTTCTTTTGACTTTCAGCAATACCCCAAATTGTTCACGTTGAAATTAAAATACTATATGCTTTAACCTGAATACACACATTTAAAAGTTATGTGCAATGTCTACAGATTTGTTAGGGAAAAGGAGACTTTAGCATTCTCCCAAACTACAAAAGCTACTCTGGGAATACCTGGCACTGTAGGCTCCAAAGACAGGGGCTGGAATAATACTACAGTGAATAAGCAATTTAGTGAAGGTCACTGGGTGGATCAGTAACAAAAATCCCTGAGCTAAAGTAGAAGACTCTCCTCTCCCTGACTGCCGGTTCAGCAAGTCTTAACCAGCACTGTGAAATCCCAGAGTCAACACCAAAGTAAAGAACAGAACTGTTTGCAGCCAGGTAAGATTTTTCCGATGACTCCTCTTCTGGCACTGCCAACTCTCAACTACAAAGGGAACCTAAGGCAACTCAGCTGTTACTGCAGATGTCTCAGGTCTGCACTTCAATGAGAAGGGATGACTTTGTGGCTCTGTCCCTGCTCTAGTTGAACAGCCATGCTGGACCAAGTCCTTGTAGAACAGAACTCCACTCAGAATCTCTGAAAGACACCCGAGAACTCACTGGATGAGTGTTACGTAGATGAATATTAGAAAGGAACAGTGCTGACATTAAAACTAGAAGCATGAGGAGAATTTCCAAGTTACACTGCTGTAGTTCTTGAATTAGTCTACAAATTGTCCATTTGGAATTTAAATTTATTACTCCATCAAATTGAAAACAACATACAGGCTGCCAGAGTCTTGATTTCGTCTCATGTTTGCATCAAAAAAGAAACAAGCACAACTGCAGACATGTCAGAAAACAGGAGCCCAGTTAGAGAATAGAAGAATAAAGATGCACTGGAAACCTTGGGATATGTGGCTGTGCTCCTCAAACAGTGCAGAATCAGTTCAATCCAGCTCAAAACACTGGGAAGTGAGAGAAGGAGTGAGGAGAGTGGGTCCTACTACTGACAGCACTGTCGCTGGTCATCTGAGGGGTCTGCTGATGGAGAAAGGTCTCCTAGAAGTCCACCCACAAGTAAAAACATGACTGCAATCAGGTGCTCTACAAAGAATACAGTCACCTTCTTCAACATTATGAAAAGTAATCACTAGCTTGCCAAGCACATCTTGAATTAAGGACAAGCTACTATTTGTTTATACTAAAAATGCTTTTCATGGGTCCAACTTGAACCACTCACAAACAGAAGCTTCCTGAAAAGTGAAGTGAGAAGGTCAACTGCCTGCAGCATCACCTACAATGGACCTAACAAAGGGCCACCAGAGTTCCTGTGGGGTATACTGGGTATGATTTCCTACTGAACACATTCAAGAAGCACCCACCTAAGCTGATACTCTGGCAGCACTTTGCCTGCACTGGAATGATGCTGTAATGGGGATAAACACACTTCCAAAAATCCAAACAACTGGAGAAAATTATTAACAATCAAGATCAAAGTACAGGTAATGGAAAGCATGTGTACCTTTGAGACAGCTGCTCTGTACAGAGCTTTTATTGCTACCTGTTATACCTCAAGCCATAAAACCAATTGTTTTTGCGAAGTCAAATAACACACACCCCTCAAACATCAGGGGCACCAACTGTAAGATCACGGAGAAGCCAAAATGCAGTTCAATCACTGCAGTAGGTAAAGTATGCTCCCATTTGAACGGTGCAGCACAAGAACTGATGGGAAAATTGGGAAGGCTCTTTGTCTCGGGAGTGCAGGATGGCAGCAGTTTCCAACACAGTGCAGCCAACTGACAAGAGCAGATCTGGAGCCCACAGAAAATGCAGCATAACAAAGCTCCTCTTCTAGAACAAACACCAGACAAAGGAGCTCTTCAAAGTCACACAATACTGGTATGAGGTGGATGGCAAAACCGGCTGCAGCTCAACAACAGCACTCCAAACAAATTCAGCTGTTCTGTTGCCTTTTTAGGATGACGCTGTTGAGCCAAGCGTTTGCAGCACAGGTAGCACATGGCACCTAAAAGGTGCATTTAAGTTATATGGCAATTTGGGAAGAAAGCCTGAACACAGATGCCTTTTCTCTGGAGAGAGAATGGCAGATGATACAAAGAATGTGTTTTTTGGTATTATACAGGTATTGTTCAGCCTATGAGAAGTTAATACCAAATTAACTCTGACAGAACAGAGGAAAGTTTAAGGCTCTGCCAGCTCTTCTCCATGTCTGCTCACAACACACCACAGAGGCTTATGTACAAGCTAAGACATCAAAGTGCAATTTCGTTCCCATTGCCTAGACCAGAGGGACTTCAGCTACTAGACTCTGGTCTTGAGACTCTAGTTTTATCAAACCAACTATCCCCTTCATCAGAAAACTATTTAATACCCTGAGACCAGGAGTTGTGGACATGGGAAAAAGAAAAAAAAGCCAGAAAGGAAAGCTGCTATCTCCTTTCTGAATCTGCTTAAGCCTTCCAATACTGATGAACAAGGTATTTCAGCACAAAAAATGGGACAGAATACTTCTACACAAAACAGTGGTTGTGCAAATCTTTGCTACTCATTATCAGCCTCCTGACCCTATAAAAATGTAGGGCTGAGTAAGATTTTTCTTTATAAAAGTTGTAGTTTATTTCTTTTCTGATCAAGAGTTGTATCACTACACAATACTACATTTTATTGCTAATCACAAATCGATGCACCGGGGTTTCAGAAGAGTTTGGTTTATAGTGTTCCTATGTAACAAAAGGAAACAAGTTACAAATCCAGACTTCGCAGACACATTGCCATGTCCCTATAGAAGCAGGGATGCATTAGGTCTGTTTCACTAGAAAATTCTCCTCTTGAACTGTTTCTGGAGAACACACAACCATAGTTTTCTCCAGCAGGACAAGTCAATCCATCTTCCCATGCAAAAAGAAGGTGGCCAATCTGCTCCACAGCCTAAAATCCCTTTCCTACAGAATGGGAAAGGAACATGTATTTACACAGCTCCTACTGTGGTGTGTTAATGCTTAAATTACTAGGAGCAAGTTGGCTCATCTTCCAGGTACATCTACTACCCAGCTTAACTCTGCTTCCAATTGCTGGGGTAGCAAGTTCTTTCCAATACAACTGAGATGTGCCCTACTAACACTCTACAAAAACATGTGGTAACCTTTGCCAGGCAGGAACACATAAGCACTCCTGCTTCAGAAGAGCACTGCACAGCCCTTCAGTAATACATACAGTTCAGTGCATGCTTTATCTGTCCCAGAGCCAATATTAGCTATTGCAAGCAGAAGCCTGCAGCCACACAAGAGGTACTGCACTGCTTCAGATACCACTGCCCTGTCATCCCTAATACTGTGATGCTTGGATTTCAAGAAGGGAGAGTTAGGACTCTCTCCCTTTGGTCATTATTGCCCTAGAGGGGACAGGGAGAAATTTAGAACTCATTCTTTGGGAGCTGAATGTCTATTGGGAGCTGAATGCCTATTCTTGTTAGAAGGCTGCACTGTGCAGGGCTCCAGACAGATTTCACTGATTCTGAGGCACATACTATTACAAGTAAACTTAAGATTAAGTAAGTCAAAAGAAGCATCAGAACAAAAATATTAAATGGAGGGTTAAATAATTTGTCACATTTCACCTGTCCACACAAGCACCTCCTATCTGCTTGGATCTGACCAGGCTACCTCAGAAAGGAGGCGCTGAGAAAGAAGAGACTGAAGCTGCTTGCGACAAAAAGATGGGATATAAATATAAAAAAGGTTCCATTTCAAGCACCAGTAATACTGCCTGCTCAAGCCCAGGTGTGGTCACCGGGGAGACTCCCAAAATACAGGAACATTATTCAGTTAAAACAATAAGCTGTACTACTCTGCAGCTGCCAAGATTCCTGGCTGTAACTCCCAAAAGAGTTTGCCACCTCTCAAAATTGTCTCTAACAAAAAAGCAAGGCTGCTTGACGAGATGAAAGCAACACCCCCAAAGCTGGCTTATTCAGTAACGACCCAACTTCAGACCAAGAGTCTGCAGGCATCAGCTTCAGCAAATGGGATCTGTTTCACTATCCAACAGCTGCCTTCCAGCTACTGCACAGCATCAGCTTTTTAGCTTCCTTACAAAAGAAAAAGAGAAAAAAAACCAAACTCAACAACAAAACCCCCTGGATTCAAAGCATCCAAATATGGCCTGTTGTACTGGAACGTTTAAATCCTTGGGAGAGGTGAGAATCTTCTTCCTCTGCCACAGGAAGCTCTTACTCCATGATGGCCCGGTACAATGCAGGTTCAATGTAATCTTCACGGTAGCGTGAATTGATCACTCTCTGTCTCTTCCTCTCTTGTCTGACATCCTTCTCTGCAAAGATCTCTGTGAAGCGCATATCTGAAGCTATTGACTAAGAGACAAAAAGCAGAATTAGTCACTAGAACACAGGTCAAATTTCTGCCTCCATATCTGCCTACTGCATGTAAGGAAGAACCAAGTCAGGACACTTGGGAACATTCATACTGCTTCAAAAACGGACCAAACACATGGAGAAAAATATTTAAGCAACCAAACTGAAAAGCCTGGGGATAAATTTAACTAAACCGTAATCAGAGAGCTAAAGAATCACAGGTTTCAATTTTAACTCAGTTGCTAATACAAGTCCACAAGCAGTCTCTTGAAAGAATGAACACACTCGTCTGTTCTAACTTTCAAGCAGACTAGTACAATTTGTGCCCTATGGGGCAGGCATGTTTAAACACCTGGTCACAGGATTCATCTATGATATGTTCTATGCCAAGTGCAAGGTCCTACACGTGGGTCAGAGGAATCCTAGGCACAGATTCAGGTTGGGCAAAGAGGAGATTGAGAGCAGCCCTGTGGAGAAGGACTTGGGGGTG
>JBAFWW010041452.1:3100-16043 GCA_036873685.1 Agapornis canus
GATGATCTTAAAGTCCTTTCCAACCCTAACTATTCTATGATTCTATGATTTTATGCTCTGCAACGTAAACCAAACTATGGTAAGAAGGGACCAATGGGAGGTCTCGAATTCCTGGCCTGAGCGAAAACACTGATATAGATGCATCTTCAGCATTAGAGCACAGAACTAGCATTCAGTATTGAAAGGGCAATACTTCCTATAGCAATCAGAACTATTTTCTTCTCATCGCAAATCATATTATTGACTTTTCTGTCACACTGGACAGGGGAGCTGGAGAACAGGAAAAAGAGCTGTGACCCATTTTGAGTATTTTTGTTGATGGCCCATTCAAGTACAATTGATCATAGTTCAGCTAGCCAGGTTTAAAAACTTTCCATGTGAAAAGAAATAAAATGCTTTGCTTTTTCAGTTCTCCATCCTGAGTGCTTTTAGGTACTGTGGGTATTTGAAGATTGCAAGTCAGAATATTTAACATTTAAGACCCTTTTAGACAATGTTGCCCATTTAGCTAGTGTAAACATGTCTCCAACAGTAACTTACGTGACTTAAATTGGATACTTAATAAGTAATCTTTGGTAGGGTTTTTTGTGAATGTTAGTAGTAAACCCTAGGCTGTGATAATAACATAAATGTAGAGCATGATTTTTTTAACCCTCTTTTCTGCACACAGAAGGCTTCTGACTTCTAACAATGCTCTGAACAGGTCGAAGACCAAACTCAAAATTCAGACTGAGAAATATTAAATTTTGAAAACAGTTAATTGGAACAATATTATCTTGGACTTCATGAGTTTAAATAGAACAAGAAGCATAAAGCCAGATTCTTTTTTTGTGGTGTACCTGTTCATGATGTTCCTTCATTCAGCTGTGTGGACACATTATTATCTTCTCTTGCTTCAGTACTGAGTTTATATATGGGCCTTCCATTAAATTCTTCCACATCCTCTACTCTTTTTTCAGCCCCACCAAATTATTAATTGCAGCAAAGATTAGTTATAAGAGAAACATACAAAGCACCAGAAGGACAAATGCTGTACAAATGCACCACTTTTAGAGTGTCTGAAATTTTAGTTCTAAGCAACCTGGAGGTGTCCTTATTTTCCACCTCAGTGATCTTCTTTAATCACTTCTCCTATTTGTGTATCTAGTTTTTGAGGTGTTTGTTTTGTTGTCTTGTTTTGGTTTGGTTTTTTTTTCCCTCCTTTTTTTCTCCTTCGACTATTTCAGCTTGTGGCAATGGTACAGAATGCTGATAAGCAAGCCTCATCTTCAGCCAGGTGATAATTTTGGGCACCAAACACTGACTGTCCTTCTAGGGGGAAATTTGCAGGTTGAGCAAACCTTAAAAGTACAGTAAAAGCATTTGTTATGCACTCGTTGCAGATGCATCCACTATTCAGCTTCTTTCTGCAGTGATAACAGTTCAGACAAGGGTTTGCTACAGCACTGATTGCACCAAAATGATATCCTGTACTCTTTCTGTATTTTAGCTAGTATTTTGGCCATATCAGCTGCACATTAAAGTAATAAAAGAGGCTTTAATGCACATGTGGAATGGTACAGTAGTGATATTTAATGCCGAACAAAGAGCTCTGTTATTACCATATAATGTGAATCTCTGCATAACTAGTCACTGGAAAAAATTCTCCACTGGTGTATATGCATATAACTCCTGAGAGATCAAGGGATCTCACGCTAGTGGGAGTTCAGACTTAGCATTACATATGAAGAAGAATAACTCTTTGTTGGCATTCATTTTTATGAAAAAAACACATGTAAGGGAAAATGTTTGAAGAGGCTGGGTATCTTTCAGAAATACTTTCTGCATTTGAAGTATGATTTAGGTGAACAGCTGATTATTCAAATTTCTAACTACCAACTTCTTTCTTGCAGTCAAGTATTTAGAATTATTAGCCTGGATTCATACTTGCAGCTCAAGTGTGGGTGTAAACTGAACCCACAATGGCACAATGGACAAGCTTCTTCACAAAAACATAATCCTAAGTGTGAATATGTCCGTCCTTGCTTATGGACTGGAAATATCATTCTATGTTGATTTTCAATTTTATTGTTCAAGAATCACACTGGCAAAAATTTGTGTGCCTAGTAGGTCTTAAGTTAGTATACTTTTGTTATGGTGGAAATATTTAACTAGGTTTGTGGGGAAAAATAAAGCAGCAGCTTTATGTCTTTGCAGAAACATACAAAGTCTCTCACTGCTGATAATTTTCCATTTTCTAAAATCTTATTATTTTGTTTACATTCACTACCAAAACATGAAAGTTGCTTTATATCAATCATTTCACTTTTTGTTTCACAAACAAAAACATCAATTTGTTTTAGTAATGTGTTACAATGGAAAGTCAATAGTAAGGAAGAAGATTGCCAATATGATAAAGTGAATGGTGAGACAACTTTGACAGAGGTGATCTGTATTTTTCTTTCAAACTGCTTGTACTGGGAATGAGGTGCACTCAATGATTTGGAATTAGAATCTGCACCAAAGACCTCTAGTCAGAAGATCTTGCAGGTTTATTGTTTTCTACTATCACCTACAGCCAATAAATTAATATTACTTTTTCATCTTCACCATCTTTCTAACTAGCTCAGGAGAATGCTTTTAAATTATAGGTCCCTTTGTATGTGAGATATTCTATGATTTTATGAACAGATTTTAGGAACAGATATTGTTCTTCTGAACCTTAAGGTTTCTCTTCCTGTTTGTAGTTGAGGAAAGACTGATAACAGTGTATATATTCATATTAATTTTATAGCCAGACCTATACAGTAATGGAGAGTCTTGAAGTGTCAAGATTTTAAGATGGTGCCAGGAGAGGACACTGTTTTGGATATGAACATGGAATACAGGTATAATACATCCATCTTGTTTCATCTTTGTGAGATGGAAATTAAACTCAGATAAATACAACATTTGGAAATTTTGGGATTAGAAACCCAAAAAGAACTGAAAATAACAGTTTTCTGAGAGAAAAAAAATCTATTATATTTGAAGAAAATACCAAAATGGTGTTTACCATTAGATATTTTTCTTTCTTCCTCAGGACTTCATGCTCTCATATGTTCCATAGGTAAATAAATACATCTCAAAATATCATTGACACTGTGCCTGAAAGTTCTAAAAGACTTATAAAGTATGAGAAATGTCTCTTTCCGTCTAGTGGTGAGCATGCTGGAGTGTTTTCTGCTCAGAAGCCTGTGTGATATTGCTGCCTTCTGAGGGGAGATGAAATACCTTCCTGGAACTAGAGAAATTGCAAGAGCCTCATGTAATTTTGTTATCTACTTAAGTAGATAATTATGAAATAGGTAAAATTTAGCTAACTTACTTAAACATCTGATTGCTCCATTTGGTCTCACCTTACAGGTAGAAACTCTTGTTGGGTTTTTTTTTTTTTTTCTCCCCTTATTATGCAGCATCTGCATAATGGAAACTTACAGTGTGACCTGGTAGCAAAAGCTGGAATCAGATCTCCTTGCAAGATAGCATGTCCTGTCAGATCTTACAGTATTATTGAACTGTGGCCACTGCATTGTACCAGATGAGTGACCTACAAGCAAGTGGGATCCCGGTGCTGGAGTGTATTTATTTGTTCCTAGTAATGCCCTCTCTCAAGTTATATGTTTACATTGTCCCTTCTGTGCCCTCAGGACACACAGAAAGAACATTTTCTTAGGCATAATTCACTCAGGTATGTAGTTTTCCAGTCAAAGCGAACACCATCACACTTCTCTCATCTCTTTGTCATACTACACATCTCCCACGATCATCTTAGAGTTCTTTTATGGACTGGTAAGAGACTTTCAGTCTTTTGTTAGCTGTGGCTTCAGCTTTTGACACTTGGCTTCGTTTTGTCATCTGCTGAATTCTTGATAGGAATATGGATTCTGTGTATTTCACTACTTTTAAACACAAACAGAATTTTACTATGCTTGAACCTGGCAATTTTACATGAGCTCTTGTCATCAGTTTCCATTCCAAGTCAATGTTGTTTTTATCATATTACAAGCTGCTATCTGAACAATCTTTTCCAAATTTGTAGTGGTTTTTGTTGAAGTACTTTACTAGCTGACATAATTCCAAAATTGGATTTTGTGAGGGTTGTTTTTTTTCCACAGTGAATTGTACATTCTTCCAATATGTCCTCCTTTTCTCCGATGTGATGGGATTTTCTTCTCATTTAAAACAGTCAACATGCTTTCATCAGCTAGTCGTTTTAAAATTTCTTAGTCGTCTAAAAATATCCACTAAATACAGCTGAAGTTAAGTGTGTCACTTATCTCTTCGGATTTGACTGGATTATTTACCCAAGTAGTAGGCAGTCTCAAGCAATATCAAGCTCCAGTTCTGTCAGTTATGTTGTGATAGCAAAGTGTGATACATGGCTGACATATGGTGCTTTATTTGGGATTTTTATGTCTTCACAGGTTCTTCCAAGTATTATGGTATTAATTCTGTTTTAGTATAATGTGTGCTAGTGTGTACTGTGTCTATTTTACTTTTTTTTTGTTTCATAATTAATATGATAAAATATTTTCTTTGATATTAGCTTTTGGGTTAAGCTGTTTGATGGAATACAGACTGTGAAGACACTGGGGAGTGTAGTAGATAATTTCTTTTACCTTTCAATACTGCCCAAATCCTTCATGCTAATTCAATAAGGAATTTGTGATCTTTTTGTTTTATTGGATACTTTTGGTCACTTTGTATATGGAATAAGTGTTTTAATCCTTTGCACCTTTGGCAATAACCTCAAAGCTGGCAGACCTTAAGTGAGGATGTACTGTTCCAGAACAAGTAAGAACAGGCTTACCTGTCATCATGCTTCTTTAACTGAGATCTTCCACAGACTTGTCTATGGCATGCAGAATATCTCTGATTGGGAAGTAAATGTCTTTTGCTTTCCTGCAAGCAAAAAACAAAACAAAAACAAAACAACCCTTGGCAACCTTTCTTTTAGTTCTGTAGCACCATCATTAAACATAGTTTGCCTTTGATGGGGCGTTTGTCAGTATTGCAAAAAGTGCTGCATATAGCTTTTCACCTCAGATCTGTGATATGCTTATTTTCTGTCTAGATATAAATGAAAGCAGAATGGATAGTGTTCAAATACAATATTTTTTTTAGCATTACATTATTTCCTTAGCATTGTTAAGACTCAAGAAATTTTCAGTTGGCTACATTACAAATATTCCAAAGCCTCCTTTCCCACAGCATGCAAGTAGCTATTTTTCAGCCCTTTCTTATCCAGGCATGAGACTCTTATAGAAGTGTAGAAGTGTTGCTTCCACTATCAGTTCTCAGCAGCATTGCTTAGATAAAACAGGGCTGGGTTGCAGCCCTCCATGTGTAAGAAAAATTGTTTTCTTGTTGTGTTGCTTTACATTGGCCTCATTTTTTTGTACTTCATGTACTTATATCTTAGACAAAACAACTATTCCTTGATTCACATAGACAATAGATAAAGCCAACATCATGTTATGTTTCCTACATCATTGTACTTTTGGTTTGTTAGGAAACAAGAACAACCTTGAAAAGGTTGAAACAGAGTTCAATATCCTATACAAGACAAGTGGAAAAGTTTGGGTGGAAAAGTTTGACATGTAAACCTTAAGCAAGGACTTGGGCCAAGTTGGAGACCTCTTCTAAAAAGCAGCTGTCCATTGGCTGCATATAACTGATTTTAAGAATATAATGACACACTGGCAATGTTGAACAGTTATTGCTTTGCACACCTTAAGTGATATTCAGATTATTTTCTAAAAAATTATGTACCTGTTGTCAATAGTCTTTTTCTTTACTCTCTTCAACACATTGCCTGTAGTCCACAGACCACAGCTTGACTGCCAAAGACACTAGTTTTTTCACTTGTGAGCTGATTTTCCAGATCTTCTGGCCCCATGAGAGGACAGCCTTAACACTCTTATAAATACTACTACTATAAAAGTACTGTATGGTAGACAAAACTTCCCTTCGTATTTCAGAAATGTTTAGTTGCTAGTTCACAGTACAAATACCAAAGAACACAGAATGACTTGTAATCTGATAGGGGAGAAGGACAATCTAGCTGCAAGCATATCACAATTCAGCTGTGAGGTCAAGGCTATTAGATTCAATCTAAACTTGAAGGCAAAGGAGTATTTTCAAACTCCCAGATGAAGGTGAATTCGTAGTTACACTGCAACTCACTATTGGCATGCCAAGTATGGACCTGTACCCTTTGAGCCTTGGCTTGTCTGGAGTAAACACACTAGAGATGCAGATGACATGCATGTGGTGTTCTTTACAATGTTCTTGATTTTTATGGAGACACCATTAACTGGAACTCACAGAGCAATTTAAATACCTTCTTAAGGGTCTAGGATACAATCATATATACAAATCATAGATACAAAATAGAAGACAAAAAGCCTGAAACTTGGCTGATTGGGTCAAAACTAGATTTTTATCACCTTTACCTATGAGAATAAACTAAAAGTAACATTTCAAAATTATGTTCAGAAATTATACTCTTCCCTAATGTACTGAAGAGGGAATGAAATATCAGTGGAGCCTGACAAAGCATATGTAATAACATGAGTTGGTCTTTGCCTAAAAAATTTAACACTTTTTTCTATAGCAATTGGAATTGTTCAATTTTTGTAACAAAGCATTGACTATAATAGATGATTGAAACTCAGATTGCTAGTAATAAGAGAATATTTCTATTTCACTGAATATTATTCTAGGTGAATTTTTTTAGGGAGTTTTTGTCTAAAAACAAGCAGTGAGAATGCCTCTCTTTTGTTATCCTTCTGGAGTTTTATCTTTTATAATATTTTTAACCCATCTTTTCCTGCTGAAGAAGAGAAAATATGCCTTTAGGAGTTTAATATAAATGGCCAGATGACGCCCAGTTGAGCTATAAACCTTATGAGTCCTTAAAATTTCAAGTCAGTTTTATAGTATAGAGATTTCTTTAAGTCTCCCTCATGATTTCTTTCAGATAGTATGATAAACATTGGAATGAAATGTTTTTTTTTATTTGGCTGGGTTTTTCCCTCACTTGAGCAGTCATCCAGAGATAAAAGCCTTCTAAAGAAATGATCAAAATATTCAGTTGATCGTGTTCAGACAGAGCCTCATTCTTCTATGCAATTATGCAATTATAGAGCATCTTGAATGATTGTCACTTAAAAGGGTTGTAACTTTCCTGGTTTATTAGAAACAGCTGGCAGATACATCAGAGGCATCAATAGGATTATTACTTTGAAGCAGATGTTAAACAGAATAGGGCAACAACAGCTGTTGCAATTAGAAGTATTGTGGGTGCATTTGTGCACATCTCTGGCTCAATATGACAATGATCCAACCAAAGACCAGCTAGTAACACGTTATTTTTCCAAATATTCAGAAAATCTAATTTCACATAAGCAGTACTAAGAAAGTGTTTTTTCTTATTCATGAGGTATGTCAGACAACATAAAAATCTGAACAACATCTCAAGTGCCACCTGATATTTCTTCATTTTATGTTCTGATGAAGTGTTACCCCAAAAAATTATTCTCAAGTATTTATACCACCTATTTTTGAGTGTTATCGGGTAAGGACACAAGAGGCTTGCTTAGGTAGAACAAAAGTCTCCTTAGCTCCTTGGGAAGGGAAAGTAGTCACACAGTGCCCAGCTGCATAGATCTCCTGGGAAAATGTCTTCTTTATTGTCTGCACCAAAATCCTGAAGTGGATATACCATTATATGATACCCTCCAACCAATTTGTATTCTACAAATTTTTCCTGCAGCAACATGACAAATGTTTTCTCATTATTCAGTAACATTTTAAATGTCTTGTTACTGTGTTATGGTTAGAAAATTAAGGTAGATGGGCAAGGTTTTTTCTCCAGAAGCTTCCTTGACTAGCCGTGGCTGAGATTTCACTTTGTAGGTGCCCCAAATTCTCCTCAGTAGGGTGTATTTCAGATAGCTGCAGTTTTGCAGATATTTTAGTTAACCACATCAATAGCTGTTTTGGTTTATGTGAGGTCAAAAATGAGTTTAGGTGCCGAGTATGGCTTAGGATTCTCCTTGAACTGAAGGCCTTCATTCAAAATGCCTATATGAAAGAAACAACAGCACGTAAGATATTGTTGGTAGCCAAGACAAAATACATGTATCCTCCACTGGGTGTGAAGCCCAGAGCCTATCATTCCAAGTCAAGCTCCATGACTGACAGATTTTATTTTTTATTATTTTGGCCTTTTTTAAAATTTTATAATGTTTTTATGTTTTTCTCTCCCATAGACATAGTAGCGGTAGGTGATACAGAAAAGGCTGAAGCACACGGCACCTTTCTTGCCTCCATCTATAAAAACAAAGCTTGCTCTCAAATCTCTCACTCACCAAAATGCTGTGGGAAGAAGGGCAAGCAGAAGTTGGGAAGCAACAGGCTAGGGAACATTTAGAGAAACTGCATATAATCTAATCCAATCCTCAGAGACAAAAAGAAATCAGCAGAGGATGCTTCAAGTGTTGCGGTGATAACAAGACAACCATCATCTGTGGAAAAAACATTAGGTTACTGGGGGAGGTCACTGACAGCAATGAAAACAGGCTAAATTTTCACCCATCTTTAAGAAAGAAAAGTAGGAGGACACATAAGGAGAAGAAGAGTACTGGGAATGGTCAGTACATGTCTACAGAGGGGAAATCATGGCTGACCAAACTGATGTGGTCAGTGAACCTTCTACATAGTTTCTCTGTCACCCACTTCAAAGATCTGCAAAATGTAGGCGCAGGTGAAGAAATGGAAGCTAATGTCACTGTTGTGCAGCTGCACACCTCTTCCCCCAGATACCAGAAAAACTTGCTACTCTTTGGCTGATGTCTCCATTCAGATAAAGCACTCTCTGCACTTGTGTCTGAAGGCTGATGTGACTATTTCAGACAGCTGTAGTTTAAAGACAATTATAGTTACCCACATAAATGAGTATATTAGTCCATCCAATGCCAAGCAAGGTGTAAATGGTGAAGGGGGAATTCATGTGCAACTCTGCAAGACTGAAAGCATTCTGTCCTTGTTGGAAAGAAGCACAGATGATGTCTCTATGGGAAGAAAAAATGGTATATATAGAGCACAAGACACTGGAAGCTGGCCAGAAATTATTTGTTTCCTTGATCTTGAAACTGAATCTCACTGACCCATAATTTCCCAGAAGTGGTGTCACTTCCTCAGCCTTGTCAGGTAATGACAAAATCCATTCTTTATTTAAAAAATTAAAAGTAGTTTTTAAAAACATATATATTGTGTGTATCCATAACCTTCCAGAAGTATTAGAGTGGATTCCCACCCTTCCAGTGAGGTTTGAAGAGAGGCCAGCCTAAAAAACTGAGCAGGTTTCTTGGGGGTTATAAGGAGTGGAGAAGTGTCAAACAGTTGTTGCTAGAAAGCCACCACTTCTACTGGAAGTGAACTGACTGAAATATTAAATCACAAATGTGTTTCTGATCTATTGAGCAAAAATAGCTGTCATTTTTAGTTATTTATTGTTACTGCTGGAGAAAGAGATAATGAAATGAAGATAATGAGATGAAAATAGAAAATGGGACCAAAAATTTGCCAATTCATTTTCTTCTTTCTCAGGTACTATTGCACTCAATACTAATACTTGATATTTACTGAAGATGTGCATTTGCTACAGACATATATTTATTTGTTGTTTTCATTACCTGGACATGAGAGAAAAAAAAAAAAAGGGAACTTTAAACAAACAAAAAAAGACCTGGTTCCTGAAAGTGGTTTGAGACCCCTGGACTCAGTCAAGATGTGTTTTGTCCCTCATGCTCTTGTCTTGTCCTAATGGTGGCTGTTTTCATGAATCTCATGAAAAAAAAAAACCAAACCCAAAAACAAACAAACAAACAAAACCCCAAACAACAACATAAAAAACCAACCACACAGGTTGTGTGATTTTTAAGACTTTGGCATTAGACAAGAGCTTCTCCTGAGTTAAAACCAATGACCCCATACCTTCCTGGTAACCTTTCAGCATTACCACACACTGTGACAATGCTGAATATATTCTTGCATCTACTATATCCCCTCATTTGATTCAAGAATCTTTAAGCTGTACATGTTGGACAGCATTATTGAGGGACTGCATCTTTTGTTATCTGTGGTTCATGTCAGCAGTTATTAATGGTGTTATGCAATATTCATAAGTACATATAAATTGCTGCCATTCAACAACTTTTTTACTGTCATTGCCAGCATTAAATCATTTCCACAGTTGCCATAACTCATAACTTGCAGACCATGAATGACCACTAAAGAGGTATACCTGGGTCATGTTTAGATATTTTTAGGAAAAGGAATCCTCAGGGTCAACTGCCATATGACTGAATATCAGCCTGTTCCTCCATCACTAGTAAATTCTGCTCAAGGTGTGCCTTGAAACAGTTCTCTGTGGGCAATGAATTGCACAGCAGGGTAGATACCATCTAAAGAAAAAATAAGCCTGTGAATCTACAATCTTCTACGCATATCCACAGCATGAATAAGAAACAGTATTTCGCCAAAAGCGCTTTCTATTCTTGCTTTTCTTTGTCAGATACATGTGAAGATACAGGATTTCCCATCTTTAAGTGAACTACATGTTCACAAACTATTTCTAACCTAAGAGAAAGAAGGCCTTTCTTTATCACCAGAACAGTTAAATCCAATTCAAGTTTCACATGCTATGATTTCAGCAGTCTGCAGATCCTGGAATAACAACAGTTACACACTTCTTCACTCTAAATTGTACTCTTTTTACTGGGAATACACAGGCATGCCAATTACTGACAATTGCAGTACTGTCTTTTGCTATGTTAGCAAATCTTTCCAGTAGTAAATCTGTCTAGAGAATTGACATACTTTGTGTTTGTAGGTACTTTGTACATTGAAAGTCTGTTTTTAAGAATACAGTTATTCTTGTGGATATCTTTGTTTTCATTACAGACTTTGTTATTAAACCCTGGAAGCAAGGTCCTCCCTGCATTGTTGTACCAGCACATTACCTTGTTATTTAGAATATATCAGATGCACAGAAAATTTGGTGATAATATGAGCATATTTTCAGGATAAAAAATGTAAATAAATTGGAAAAAGAGACAAATTGTGTTCCATGTCAAGTTAATAATAACGTGAATGGGAAATAACATGCAGCCAGCTTTACTGATGTCACAAGATCATCTAGCCTTTTTTTTTATTATTTTGTAGCATTCTTCAAGGTTATTATCAACTGATGCTGTAGTTATAAAAACATATTTATCAGTTTAGCTGCAGTTTTTAGCAAACATCACAGCTATCCGTATGTGTTGATCAGTACCCAGAAAATAATCGTTTCAATGATACATATTCATATATTAAAAAAAAAATAATAACAATCTTACAGAGGACTCTAGAAAGAGAACATTTCCAACCTTTTATAATTCATCCCCTGATTTAAGTATCACTACAACATAGAGATTTATGTGTCCACTCCAAAAGATAAACCTTATGTGTCCTTTTACTAATTTCCAGTTCAAATCTTATTGTAGGCTACTAACCTGGCTTCTGATCCTGCCCCTACATAGTGCTGTGGCATTGTGCAGAACACACGACAAATTTCCTTAGTGGCAGGAGAAGGAAAAGGTCAGTGTAAACATTAGACATTGGAAACACCTCTTTGGCATAAAGCCCCATAGTTATGTAATGAAGAAGATGCATTTAAAAGTAAATCACTCTCTCAAGAGTCATCAAAAGATTTTGCAGGTGCTTAATTATTAAGCACTACGATACTCCCACTGAAGTCAGGAGGGCTATTCATAATGCAGAAATTCCAGAGCATTCATAATTCTTCAAGATGAGTGATATTATACTAAAATGATGGAGGGAAAATGTAAATTTGGGTACAATTATATTTACTTAGGTGTCCATCTTAAAACACTGGTATAGTTTAACAGGTTAATATTTCCTTAAAATGTTATTTTAACTCTGATTTTCCTCATTTATAATACTTGAGTTTTGGGGATAGATAGCTCTTGTAATGCTTTTTATCTTAAATTATTTACGTGCACTATCAACCTTAGTTCCTTCATCTACTGTGGTATCTCTGCTACATAATTATGCAAGTTAATGAAACTCAAGAGCAGATACACTGAACATTTAAATTAATTTATGTGTGGTTTATATGCAGAGGAACATATTGTATAGAGAATTCAAAATCAATGGCTATCCATATACTAGTTCATATATTTATTAGAAATATATTAAAGCAGCAGAATGAGATTAACATAAATATCACAAGAATTTTTACAATATTTAAGAAACTAATTAGAGAATTTGAAAGAACTGGTGGGTTGTTTTTAAGGTTTTTTTTGTTTGTTTGTTTTGTTTTTTTTTTTAATCTACCATTCTATTTATTATAAGGGATATTTTAGCTTGAAAGACAAAGTCAGTAAATTATCAGTATAATTAAAGAACATTGCTAAAAAGTGGATTTCTGATCCTCTTGTGAAAATCCATTATTTTTGTTAGGGTTTCATAGATACTTTCTTGAGGAAATATTCTTCTCCTTTCTGTGTCATTCCCTGTATGTCCACTTAATAGGAAAAAGAACTTTGTCACCAATTTGACCAATTTCACTCAGGTACAAAAAACACATGTATTTTTCTGAACCAACATCTTTCAACCTGTTTTGAACTATAGCGGTGTCCTGGGTTCAGCAATAGCAGTCAGTTTTTTGCCTCCTTAGTAGCTGGTGCAGCACTGTGCTTTGAGTAGCGGCTTGGGAACAAAACTGATAAGAACAATGTTTTTAGTTACTGCTCAAATGTTTTGACCAAGGAGTTTGTGAGTCTCATGCTCTGCCAAGGAGGAGGGGAGGCTGGGAGGAAGCAGGGACAGGACACCTGACCCAAACTGACCA
>JBAFWW010041452.1:16143-27587 GCA_036873685.1 Agapornis canus
AGCAGTAGTGATTTGTGTTATACCTTAGTTACTAAACTGTTCTTATCTCAACCTGAGGGAGTTGCATTCTTTTGATTCTCCTCTCCATCCCCCTGGAAACAGTGGAGGGCAAGAAAGGGGTGTTGAGTGAGTGAATGAGCTGCCTGGCTGGGTTTAAACCACGACAAGCAGTTATAATTTATAAATTTCTCCAAAAAGAACTCCTACAGAACGTCAATTGATTTTCACCTGCTCTGCAGTGTTGGTAGCATGATGCAATAATACATTGAGCTGAAAGACTTGCAGAGTACTTAAAAGGGCATTTACATTATGGGCACTGAATAGCTGCAATATGCAATCTACTACAGGGGATGAGGCAGCCAAGACAAACAGAATCTCAGTTGGGCTGGCAGTAGGAGAACTACACCTGTTTCAGACTTTCTCATGAAAATATGCCAAACATAAGGAAGAAATATCTAATTGCTAGAGGTTATAAGCTGCAGCCAGTGCCACAATAGCAGAATATTTCTATTAGACATGTAGCTATTAACACCTGACAGCCTTTTAAAAGTACTTTTCCCCCAAGAGCAGAAATTAAAAAGGATTTCTAAGCACGCTCTACA
Organism: Agapornis canus; assembly: GCA_036873685.1. Taxonomy (NCBI): domain Eukaryota; kingdom Metazoa; phylum Chordata; class Aves; order Psittaciformes; family Psittacidae; genus Agapornis; species Agapornis canus. The sequence continues at coordinate 16,746 of JBAFWW010041452.1, forward strand.
AACCCCTGCTTTCAAATTAATGTCATATTAACTGAGGTTGGTGAAGCCTCCCCAGAATGACTCTAAACTTAAAACAGGCCACTACTTGCAATCTGTAATTCACATGATTCTAATTAGTACCAAGTGTTTCTCTGTAGACATACCTGTTAAAGGATGATTTTAAATTATTGTACTATTATATATTTCAAACATAGCTTTTTCTGTAGTCTGAACTCTGAGCAAATGTAGTGCAAGAAGCCTGGCACACATGAGATTCATGAAACATTTCTTTCCATTAGAGGATCACAGAGACTGTACGGATTTTTTGAGGAGAGAGTTAAAGCTTCTGTTTCAGACTGAAACATTGCAAGTCTTTTCAGTAAAACTTCCTAGGTTAATACCTACAAAGAAGTTCTGCTTAAGGAGTGGTTAAATTCAAAATCTTTGATCAGAACAGCTAATACAGAAGCTGAATCTACCCCACCTCCAGCTAACATTTCTGATAAATAAATCTAGGGGGAAATTCCCAAATGAAACTTGGGGTGTTCTCTAAATACATTTCAGGTCTTTTGCTCTGCATGTCTAAATGATAATTAATAGAGACAGCTCAAATCATGAGCAAATAATGCACCACATTTCATTTTCATTGTGATTCACAACTGGAGATTTTACTTTAAATGTGTGACTTTTTTCTTAGCTTCTCTTGGACCACAAAATTACCTTTCACTCTTTTTCACAGAGTGCAACCATCTGACCAAACTGATGTCACACCAGATAAATTACAGCATCATCAGAGGCATGCACTTTTCCTATTTGCTCTTGTAAGGACATAAATTAAAAATACCTACTTGTGACATTTTAAACACTGACACTTCTACACTGGCAGCCAAAGCAATAGGCAAAATAGATTTCATTAATATCAATACTGTGAAATCCGGCCCTCAGTGTACAAGCTGACCAAAACCCAATATCTTCATAGGTATTAAATTAGATTAGACAAGATGAGAAAAAAGTTCCCAAAGATTTAGCTTAAAACCCTCAGTGGTATTTAGGTTTCTCACTCTTACAGAGGTGTCATTTCCCATAAGACTTCAGAGTCTAGATACTTTAGAGTAATTTCAGCCTTGATGTAAGCTGGAAACCTTGCATTTTAAAATCAGGTAAACTTTGAGGATCATCTGACCATGCACCGAATAACATCTAGAGATGAGACTGCTCTGAAGGGTGCTTGTCATTTGGGTTATTTTTACATATTAGACTATCCACCCCTAAAACTTGTTCTTGCTGGCATTATAACAGACCTGATACAAGACAGTTCTGAAGTGAAAATGGTACAGTTACTCTGAGGAGGCCCAGAGCATATTAACTCCATTGTAATTGCTGTTCCACCTTTTCCAGATAGAGTTCACTTACATCTACAAGATCAAGTTGGAGTGCACTCTCACAAGACTCACACCTACAGTAAGATCAAGTTGTAAATGTACTGCATCTTCTGCATAAATGTAACACATATTACAGCAGCTTTGTTAACAACCATACTATCGTATTTTTCAGATTGCTGACATAAATTTGTCCTAAACATTGCTCTATTACACCTGGTCTTCTACTTCTATTTTGCATACTTAAAATGAGAGGCTTTTCAGAGGACAGACTCATTTACTTTGTGTTGATGCACTGTGCTGCACAATGCCCCTGCTGTATTAGCTGTCTGTAAGATACTACAGAAATAAGTTAAAAAAAAGTAATTCTGCTGTTCAACAGGGTATCAAAATCCAATCTATTTACATCTAATGTGGATGGTAGCAAAAAAGACATTTCTGAGATGACAGAGAGAATGTGTTTCCAGTTCTTTGCATAAATGAGCCATGAGAATGAGGGGATATAAAATTGAGAAACCAAGTCAGTTTGGAAGAAAATGTCTCTTTCAAAATTCCACAGGAAATAATAGTATATAATGTAATGGACCAAAAGGGCACCTAAGTAGCTTTATTCTAAATGCACAAAAATTATATAGAAGACCATGAAGTCTCATCTTTTTTTTAAAAAAAAACACTGCAGTAATAGAGGATACGCTCCTTCTGTGGCAGCAGTTATAACCTACTGACAAAACCCGACAAGTTTTAGTTTTTAAATGGGGTGTACCTACCCTTCATATAAAAGATATACCCTTAAGGAGTGACCAAAATGAATGTAAGCCCCGTTGACTTCCATGAGACTGATACTTTTGTAAGATGTTTGTAGGTGAAATGAACATTGACATAAAATTACATGATAAACAGAGAAGGGAATGTGGAAAGAGTTTGTGCATCAAAACATCTTCCCCATCAATACAGATGTTTGAATGATGGTCTAGAGGGTAGCAGGAGAACCCAGAGAAGCTTTCAAGCTTAAGGTAGATGTGACACTAACAAAGATAAAATAAGTAGAAAACTAAGAGAGAAATCAAAAAAAATCTATTAGAAACCCACCAATAATGCATAGATCCTTAAAGTATACATTTTTTTTTTCAACCAGGAAGCAGGAAAACATATCCAGAGAAGTAATTTGTTACATTAATAAGCACTGCTTGTATTTCTACTTTCAGGGCTGTTTTCATCAGTACATGGAAGCAGGGAGTATTCTCAACTGAGTAAAGACATTAGATGAATTAAAGACATTTCTGAAGGTAAAGGAAGGGGAAAACAGAGGCAAATACAGGAGCTACACAGAGGAAAAAAAATAAGATTTCTGCTGAATCAACCACCTTCATCTCAGACTGAAGTTAAAAGCACTTGCTTTAGATTAGAAGTTTTCTAGACTGAAGTCCACCTGGATTTACAGTAACAAATAATCCTTGGTGCTGTGACATTATAACTATCCCAAGAGCAGAGAAGAGCATCAGACAGATGGACAGCTAATGAGGGCACCAAATCTGTATTATAATGGAAAAGGTAATACTTGCGTTTGTTTAAAGTTGAATTCCAGGATCTAAATCTAAATCTATCCTGATTTAAACATTATTGAGAAGTCACCCTTATCTATCAGACAGTCTTTATAGGTCACACTGTTATTTAGTAAAAGTATGAAGGATGGTGAGTGCATGGCAACAGAATGATGACATTTTTAATTGATAGCAGTTCATATCCATGAATATCAAAATGCTTCATGGACATTAGTTATTCAGAAGCCTCCTGACACCAAAATGGAACTAGCTGAATTATTATTTCATTTACTATACACAACTCTGTGCCACCCACATTTCCATGTCATTTAGATTGGTAGTGCACTTTGCAAGAAAGACTCCTGATTATTGCCATTTACTGTGCTCTGGCTCACATCAGAGCAGCTCTGCAGTATCCAAACTGGATTGTACTGGGATGTCACTAAACCAGGTGTTGCAGGAAGAGACTTAATCTGGTCTCATAGCAGATCGATGCTCAGACCTTGGATCTAGTAGTCCAAACCAACTCCCCAACACATGAACAAAATTTGCATGCCAGGTCCTGAGCACTGTTTGACCCACTCAGTACAACTCTGCAGATCACTTCTAGTACAGTGCACCACTTACTCATATGTAAATTGCACAGCTGACAGAGCTCACTTGTCCCTAACCAGTTGCTTTGACACTTCTTTTCCTCAGAAAGAACACTGCTTCTCCATGCTTGTTGCCAAAGGGAGGCAAGCTGTTATTCATTATTTTCCTTTTCCTTTTTTCCTGTTACCATTTTCCATTAGTGTACTACCAAACAGACAAAAAATGAAGAGGAAGGAAACAACTCATCTTTTTACTGTTTAAAATGCTGTTTCCACTGTGTCACTTTAATTCTAAAACATAAGATGTAAGGAAGGGTATAGAGAACACTGGTGTTTATCTTGAACCTCTGCCTTTGTTTTGAATCAAAAATATAACACCCATGCCAAAGACAATACTAAACATTTACTGCTGAAGTCACTGATCTTCAATTTGTTGCAGTGACAGGTCCAATATTGTGCTTGGGGAACAGACTGAATGGCTCTTAATGCACTATTATAGGCACAGTTGGGAAACTGGCTGAGTATCAGGTAACTGGAAGAGCTGGACCTTATTGCACAACTCCAAGAGTGTTTTAATTTGTGACTTGATAGCTAACATGGGAAGAGCTTTTAAAATGTTAATTATTTTTTTATAATACATAAACCATCTGTGGCTTTGAACTTTAACTTCTCTAAGTCTGATCCTTCTACTATAAGAACTGTCACACATCAATCTCTTCATTCTAACTTTGGTTCAGTTTGTTGCATCATTTAAGGCCCTGACCCCACCATAGCAAAGTTTTAAGTAACAGTAAGATAGTTCTAGGGGAAACTCTGTATGAAGCATGAGGAACTGAGGTTGGACCCATTCAGATGACATAGGAAGATCTGACATAATATCTTATATCTTACCAATGTGTTGTTGAAGACAAGTTATTCCATTTATCAGTGGATTATCTGTGATTAATTTTTAAGCCATGGTTTAAATCCCTATTTTTCTGTGGAAAATTCTCCTCCCAGTCACACACTGCACATCAGATTCTGAGAACTGTCAAGATATTGACAAACTATGCAAACAACAGATAAAAATTACTGGGTGGCATGAGATGAGGCAAATGAATACAAGGTGTGGAAGAAATCCACTGACAGAATGATAAATTATTTAGTTCTGAAACAGAAGCAGATGTGCCAGAGGAGGAAGAATGTCAAGGTCAAGAAATCAAAGATAGGTTGCAAACAAAGCTATAACTGTGATCATTATCATATTACTACGTGTGGGCAGAGAATGTCTGTAGGCCTAATGGTTGCTACGTTTAAAATATAATAAAGAAAACGTCAAGAAATATTTTTGTCTGAACCCATTAACTAATATTTTTAGGGCCACACTAATACACTAATTGTTAGGCAGATACAATGCTATTTATGTGATACTAATTAGTAGTAGAGGAAGGAAAAAAAAAAAAAAGCTCTGTTCCACCAGGAAAGGCAAAATTCAGTGTAAATCTCTTGGAGGAATTATTTACATAGTTATTAAAATTCCTCCCTGGGATTTCATTCCCAGAAAACAAAGAAACAATAAAATCCCTGCTGCTGTTGGACATGGAAATATCATGATTGGGAAAACATGTACTAGAAATATTCCACCTTCATGTAACATGATAAGTAGTTTACAAAAATCCCATACCACATATCATCCCTCCATGACTTCCTACAGATGCTTACAAAGGTCTGCTCGTGTAGGTGCAAAAAGCAGTGTTGTGTCAAAGTTGTCCACTAAATCCTGTGACTTTTGCAACTCCAAACATGCCCTGGAGAGTTGAGTCTTCATATTGAGGATTGTATTGAGACAGAACAAGATAAAAGACTGCAGAATAATTTTAATTAGAAGTGATGTAAAATCAACAGTGACAGTAAGTCCTTCAGAAATGCAGTAGAGGGAGCAAACTGTAGACACTCAGAGAAAGCACAACTACTGCTAAAGGCAAACAAATGCAATTGATAACAGACTAACAAATTTACACTAAAATGTGCGTATGGTCAGCTGTAGTAGCTCAGTTAATGAATGGTATTTCATTAAGAACAACTCAATCAAATTCATTCATGTGTCTAAAACCTGAAGCATGCAACCCTGAACTTCACACCAGCAGATCTGAATCCTGGTGAGTGGGGAAAAAAATAATAATAATGAAAAAAAATCAGTATTTTAGAAAATTCCTGTTTCATGTCAAGATGATGAGATGATCTTGTTTGCATATTTATTTTTTCCCTCTCATTGCAAATGAAACCCAGAGTGACAACTTTCTCCACAACGGAGTTGCCAAGCATGAGATTGGAATGTGGAGATGCTGATTGAAGATGCTGGTCTGAATTAGGCAGAGCAGAGATATAAGCCTACATTTTCCATACAAATGCATTATACATGCAAGTAATTGACACTTCTGGGACCAGTTTTTACTGCTTTTTCAGAATAGAAATTCCTTTGCAGTCCCAAGAAACTTTTCACAGTTAAAATTTCCTGCTTTTGGTTTACTGAAATGATATTTCTGACAAACAAGGGAAAAACCACTTAATTTATAGCCAGTTCCACTGTGAAAACATTCCTGTTCCAAAAAAGGAAACCATTCAGAAGAAAGTGTTAAATGCTTTGCAGAACACAGTCTGGACTACTAAAAGGCTAAAAGAAACCATTTCTGTGATGATTAAAAGGTATTACAAGATATCGTGGGAGTTAGAAATGTATCCAGCTGTGAAGCCTATCATCCAGCAAACTAAAAGATGTATCTGATTGTACAATTTCTATAGAGAATCCATAGCAACACCCTTAGGTGACTGCAGAGCATTTTTATCATACAGGTAAAACTGAAAAGCAAATAAAAGCATTCCAGAATCTGTAGCTAGGTTAATGAAATTAAAGGGGATCTTCCAGCTTTACAAGGGCTTTAACTGTTGCATTAAGGATCTGGCCCACATGCCATATGTAAAATAAACAATTGCCTATTGTCTAAGCCACAGCTGATCCCAAGCCATACACGGGAATAACCTTTTTGACAGAAACTGATATTAAACATGCAGGGAAATTACAACAGAATCATGAAAACTTTTCCATAGGTAAAATGGGACTAGGAAAACAACACTACTTTCATAAACCTTATTTGACACCATGCAATTCACTGAGAGTGACATAGCATCTTTGCAACTGTTTAACAAATGAATTTGGGGATCCCTTAAAAGATGGGTGGAGAAATAGTTTAAGAGGAGCATGAAACTGGAGACTCCTGTTTCTGTTTTTTCTTAACAGTACTATCCCTGATCACAGAAACTGTTGAACTAAATAAATTATTAGTTTCTAAAAGCATACATGGGATAAGTTTTCCTCCCCTCTGTACTAACACATTAAAAAAGAGCATAAAACTCCAAATAATATGTGCTAGATCTTTCTGTCATGAAATGACTTGTATTTTCTCATAATGAACAGCTGAGAAGGATTTGGCTGATCTATCCAAGAATATGTCTAATTTTGACTTTGTCTTCCCCATCTCTCTCAACCAAGCATTTTGTTGTACTTTTGGAAAAGGATGATTTTACCATTTTAATATGTGATAATAAGAATTGTGCCAGAAAAGGGAACAAGTTTTGTGGCTCTCAGAAACAGAGGGAAAATTCAGTGTGGGGAGGACTCAGGAATTTTAGATGTAGTAATACAGAATAAATGTGATATTTTTTCTGCCTGCAATTAATGGCAGTGTCCATATTTCTGGATATTTTAAAATTAACCTAGGCTTGACTTCTGGCTACCATCCCTTTTACTAGCACAGCATGTATATGCACTTTAATAACATTTGAAGAGCATGTACTTTGTCATAGTCAGCCTAGAAATGGAGTCTGAAAAATGTGACAGAAAAAAACCTGAAAAGGATTTACTACAGGATAAGGTAACCAGTGTTTGATATATCATCTGCAGCTGCTATTTGGCAAACCACCTGGGATATGCAAAGCATTTTTGATAGTTGTATACCTATACATATATATACATATAAAATCTGTTTATTGCTGAAGCTTATGATGAACAATGACTTGAGCAGCTCCTTAGGGCATTTGTGCAGTTCTCAATGGGTCTATATTGTAACAAACCAGGAAATTACCTACTTGTCCCTAAAAGAATAAATATGCATTCTGATAATTGATAAATAAGGAAAACAATTTACACAAGTTGCAGGTTCAGAATTTAGAATATCAGCACAAAGACAGAGTTTCCAGATGTAGCAGCACAACTTTGGAGATATACATGCTTTCAGTGCTTTTTTTTGAGTTTAAAAATAACAGCTGAGATAAAGCACATTTCCTGTTGCAATTGCACTAGAAATATCAGGAATACAGAAGTAGCTGATAACTAATTTCATCTTAAAAGCAAATGAAATTCAACAAGGCTAAGGAGCATCTCTATCAGCAATGGATAGCTATGGGTTTATCTGTTTTGAACTTTGCATAGAAGTGCTGCCACATATATCATGTGTGGCTCTGAAATGATTCTTTATATGGCATTCAGGATACACATACTTGGAAAATTACACAAAGGCTAATTTGGAACAGTAAAAATTGAAGTTCTATCCCAGAACATCAGCATGTTTTTTATAGCAAAATTATTGATGCACCCACAAAAGTCATGAAAGCTGTGACAGTCAATACAATGCAGCTCTGATACAGTCTGTTTCATCACTTCAAGTGTTTGATAGCCCAGTGGCAATCTGTGGGGCATACATATACTAAGCCTGATATGGTTAATATTTGTTTGAGTGTGGTGGATGCTCATCCTGGATTGCCTGGAGAACTCTCTGAATTCTGGGTTTTTTTTTTCTGCTTAGATGGTGGATCTGTTTCAGCTTGTTTTTAAAGATGGGAGACTCTGGAAAAATTGTGCAATGCTGAAAACGCTATCCAATCTACACATGAAGACTATTAACCATTTGTCAGAAGAAAATATGTCAAACATGCCGCATCCACTCCTTTCTACTCTTTAAAAGAGGAGTAGTGGAAAGAATTATTCAAACCTTCAAGCAGAGACACATGCTATGGCTCCAGGAAAAGATAACTTACAACAGAACACTGCAAATTTTGTCTTGGTCTGTATGATGGCAATGCATGTCATCAGGGGATGTTGTATGTTCATAAGAAGGAAAGAAGTTGTGAAAAAGTGGCCACAAATAATCACATACAGTGGAAAAGAGAGAGAATTTGCAGAATTCATTGTAACCTGAAGTGACTACATAGTGATAATATTAGCCAGAAATAGCATTCAGGGAGAAGATATTTAAAACAGCTTCTGTGCATGTATTTAACTTGATTCACTAGAACAAGCACACATATTGAATGCAATTAATAGTCAGACATTCAGCCTAAACAAAGTGACTTGTGAAAACCCACGATTTCTGCTACAAGTGTCCTAAAATTAGAGGGCACAAAATGTTGCTAACAAAATTACCCTGAAAAGCTTATGAGTAGTTTCAAATATTATGCTGAATGAAAGCAATCTCTAAGAATGATTTCATTAGCATGACTCATATTTAATTAGTAATATTTTGCATGTAAGTTTTACCGTGAAGCTTTTATATTCTGATTGTCCTTTTATATTAAATGTAGAGAAGCCTAGGAGTTGAATATCACACTGAGTACTTAGAATTCCTTCAGTAGGACTCCCTGCCCTCTATAGCCACCAGAACAATGCCAATCCTGACTAATATGTCCAGATACGGCTGGGAATGGCAGGTTATAGAAACCTGGAGGCAGAATCCCAGTGACAGCCGCTTTCTCTGAATTTTCCCTGGTAATTGTCTGCCAGCCCTTCTTCTCTATCGTGCAGGAATGTAGTTAGGACAAGGCAGAAGCCAATTGATCTACCCCTTAAGGAGTCCAGTTAGTCCTTGCAGGAGGTCAGGGATTAACAACATTTCATTTGGTCTACTTCTTTGATTTTGCTCCCTCTAGGAAGAGAAGAGGAAAACTGGGGAAAGAAAACTGCAGTGATTGTGTTGCTGCCCTTATCTATTGCTTGTTTCTAAGTCTGTGCAAGGGAGACTGTGATTCCCTGGACCTGAGGCTACCCCATAGTGGGTAAAGTGACAGGCAATTGCCTGGAGACATGGCTTAACTACTGAGTGAGAGCCTTTTCTTCTCAGAAGGTTCAGAGCAACATCTGAGAGAGAAGATCAGAAATCAAACAAAACAAAACAAAAACAAACCCAACCAACATAAAACAACCCTTTCAGACCTTGGTGTTGCAGTTTCTGAGAATGGCATGCTTAGTATAGTTTGTACTTCATCACCTGTAGGCTATTCTCTCTGGAAATCATCTGTTTAAGTATACATCTCCCATAGGTTTAGCATGCTACATAAAACTAAGACTTGACAAGGTGATGAAACCAATAAGAAGGTGGAACTGAAGGCAGTGAAAAATGTTTTAAATTCTCAAATTCTCTTCAAAATATCATGTATCTAGACTTACTAAAACAATAACTGTATCTCAATCCAACTTGAATTATGTCAAAATGTATGCAACCGCAAGAGAAAGTTTAGCTATGAATATTAACATTCCTCAAGGGCAAATACCAAATAACAAATTTCCAAGAACATCTAGAGAATTTGGGTTGAGCTTTTCTTTGAAATGGCTTTGCTTTCTAAACAAACAGATGCTGACAGAACATTGTGAAATTAGCACTCGGAAATGTTATAAAAGTTCATCCATTAAACCTCTGAAAGTGATCAATTTCCTTAGATGTTCTTCTCTCAGTCTGAAGAGATGACTGGGCTTCCTGCTCTGACACAGAGCAAGAATTTCATGAGGCAAAATGGAAATGAATGTTTCAATTTCAGATTTTATCTATGCTACTGTAATTATGTTTCTAAAAGTTTCAAAAGAAGTTACAGCTGTATATAAACCCTTTTATAAGAATCTTCAAAAAAACCCCAACATTCCCACCCTTGCTATTACCAATGTTGCTGAGTTGGCAGCGATAACAGGGAGAAAAGGCTTTAACAGCTTGCTTTATTTAAACCCCTGCATCAGTAAAACTTCCTCAGCATGTGATTAATAATTGTTCCCCAGCACTGTTGTGGAGCAGGAAGGGCTGACTATCAAGAGGATTGAAACTATCTGAAGAGCATCTCTAAGGTGCTCTCTTCCATCTGTTTGCTGCAAAGCCAGTACAGTGATGGGATTTAAATTTAGCTTTTTTAGGAGATATTTCTTGGCAGATTGAGCATCTGAGGCCTTACCAGAACCCCTTCAGAAAAGTGTATAACTTCTGTCCACAGCATAATACAGTTGCGAATGTGTTTTTTTGTTTGTTTGGTTTTTTTTTTTTGTTTTGTTTGTTC
>JBAFWW010041453.1:5048-52887 GCA_036873685.1 Agapornis canus
CGAGTGCCCCACCTATCAAATTGATGTCTCTCCAATTTAGAGACAAGGATGTCATATGTTATAGGATAGTTATTAATTACATGATTGCTTTGTTGTGATTTCTTTTTCTGTACCTGGATACCTTATTTAGAAAATGTATTGGTCTATATGCAGCTGTACAGTGTTCTTTTTTATGAAATAGAATAAAATATTTCAGTTGGAAAGGGACATGCAGCAATCATATAGTCCAACTGCCTGACCACTTCAGGGCTTATCAGAAGTTAATGTAGGTTGTTAAGGGCATTGCCAAATGCGTCTTAAACACTTACAGGCTTGTGGCATCAACCAGCTCTCTCAGAAGCCTGCTGTAGTGTTTGACCACCCTCTCAGTAAAGGAATGCTTCTTAATGTCTGGCACATCTTTGAAGCATTCTCATATTCCTATTGCTGGATACAGGGAGAAGAGCTCAGCACCTCTCTCTACGTCCCCTCCACAGGAAGCTGTAGAGAGCAATGAGGTCACCTCTCAGCCTCCTTTTCTCAAAATTAGACAAACCCAGAGTACTTCGCTGCTCTTTGTAGGACATTCCTTCCAATCCTTTTTCTGGCTTTGTTATCCTCCTCTGGACTCATTCAAGGACTTTCACATCCTTAAATTATGGGGCCCAGAGTTGCACACAGTGTGCAAGGTAAAGCAGCACATTTGTTCTACTTTCTTCTCCAAGTGGAGCTCCCGTGGGAGAAGGGAGATATAGTTAATAGGCCACATGCTGCACTGCAGTTAGTCTGGCTTTCCCTTACCCGTTCCATTATGGTCAGACAATATAACTTCTGTTTGAGTTCATAATACATGCACATTTCTGGTAAAAGTTATAAAATGAAAAAAAAAAATATAGTTATTACTAGCAGTTTCACAGGAGAGAAAACCTAGCATCTTCTGAGCCCAACCTAGTTCTATGTTTGGGTTTATCAGGCTGTCCAGATTCCTGGGTTCAGTGAAATCTCAGGATGATGAGCTGGAGTCAGTGTTAATTTGGCTCTGGCTGCTGGATCCTCACCAGTGTCAGTGCTTAGTTACAGGTGGAGGAAGCTTTTGGGGTCTTTCCTAAAGTTGTAATCTCCAACTGTTCTACTTCCTACTTCCATTTCTCGTAGGAAACAGCTGCTGACTGATTGGCCTCTCTCCTTATAATCCTGATGGTACAACAATTGTGTCTTCCAAAATGGACATAGGTTAGCAGGTTTCTTCTCTAGAATGGAGTTGAGTACTGTATGAAGTGTTTCCACTGCTGAATTAAAAATAGCTGAAGAACTGCTGTAGAAAGACTAAAAATATTTGTATCAGTTTGTCTTTCAAAGAAAGAATGCCCAGTATTTGTATGGATACTGCCTCCCTGAAAGTACCAAATCACGCATACTGAATTGGCAAGGTAACTTAGGCCATGTTCTGAAATTCTTAATAGATGGTGGTGAATGATAGTGATCTTGAGGAAGAAGAAAGATTATTGCCTTTGTTTGAATCATATTTTATATTTTCCTGTTGCTAAGTGTTTTTTATGATATAAGCACTATGATTGTCTTTCACTTACAGTTTTATTACAGACTTTCCAGTCATTGCTGTAGGGTATATGAAAATACTTAATTTTTATGCTTTCGGACCATAAGCAATTAAAGTATATTTTAAAGCCAGTGTAGGCTGGGATTGCTTTTTTCGTCATTTTACAGTAAGATTTTGGAAATAAAAGCATGAACAGATACTCTTTTTTGTAAAACTTATATAAACAAATAAAATCAAGCCTGGACTTAAGTTATTTGAATGTTCCATTAATTTTTTTCTCCATGATAAAAATAGCCCCATAATTATGAAATATCCCCATAATATCTTCACATAGCTAAATGGAATATTGGAAGTTATGCTTTGGTCTCCTTATGCTCACTTGCTAGATCACTTTTGGTTTAGGAATTTTTGTGGATTCACTTTTGTTGGAGCCATAGTAAATTTGTAGCATTTTCTGTATTTTATCAATTTTATGGGAGGAAAGAAATGCCTGGTATTAAATATGCAATGTAAAACTGTATTTTGTTTTGTCTAGGAGTGAAGATGAAGAACATGTTAAAATAAAAGATTTCAGGTACTAATTTACAATAAAAATATGTTTTGCTAGTAAATTCTAATATTTACAATAGTAAAATATCAGTTTGGGGGTAGCATTCATTAAAACTATCAAAAACTTAACAGTGAACTTTTCCTCACCCTGCCTCCCAAATGTGTAGTAATTTTTAGAGCCTCCTTGAGGATTATGTTTCCTACTAATTTTAATGTGTTGCAGAATCTGTCAGATGGTTTAGCAAAAACATGGAGTTAAAGTTTTCACAGTGAGGTTTAAATGCAGTACTCTAGTTCTGTATAAAGTGAGGATCAAATACTTAGACTGTATGCATTTGAGAATCATTTTTTCTTGACTTGTCTGGACTTGGAGGCATCTAAAATTTATCCCACTTGAAAATAGATTCACCTAAAGCATTCTTTTTTTGTTCTGAAACAAGTTTTTGAATAGGGAATTTGCCATTGCATTTTGAGTTCAAATCTTACCTGCATCCAAATTGAAATTCACATAAAGCATTTGTAAGATTTGAAATGCTGTGTGACTGAATGCAGTCATGAATCATCCAAGTATTTTAAATTATAGAGAAGCCACTTAATAAAACTAGAGCTGTTTTATAAAGTTGTCTTAAAAATAGTGTCTTTAATTTGTCATGTGAACAGAGATGTCAAGGCAGAAATACACAATCCAGTCTTCTGTCAAAAGCATTATTTATAAAGAAGGCTAGCTAATAATTTTGAAGTGTTCCTGTAATTTACATAAAATGGAAGGAATGAAAGTGTTCCAAAATACTTTTACAGTTTTTTTTTTGTTTAACTCCAGAATTAATTCTCTTTATGCAGTGTCCCAGATTATTTTGTACAAAACAAGATTGTTTTGTACATTGCTTCAGTAACTTGCATTTTGTATTGTTAATTCATGTCTTTAAGTTTTGGTTCATGAGTTGAAGGGGAAAAAAAATAAACAGAAGATTCTCTGGTGGTTTTCTTAACAGTTATCTTCTTCCAGTGTTTCTCTTCTCAAGCTTACTGGGAAACTTGTTTTTCTTCCTGAGGAATGAAAGAGAAGGCTGATAAAATTAATTTTTTGAAGAGTCCTTGGAGAGAGAAAAGCTAATTGCTTGGATAATGACCAGAGTTATTTGTGTGGAGAAGGGAGATATTCTTAGGAGAAATAATAAAAATAATAGACAGCAAGGTCTTTAAAACTGTACTCTCTTTTTTTTCTCAACAGGCCAGGTGTAGTTAATGCTATTACTGTTAATACCTTCTGTTATAGTATGCCTAAAAGGAAGAGTTTCATTTGTCCCTCAGTTTGGTTAACTATCACTGTGCCTGGTCTCAATCAGAAGGGAAAGTAGTATTTGTTTTAATTGAGTAACTAGCTTGTATTCTGGGTAAGGTGGGAATAGAATGAGTTATGGGTAAGGTGGGAATAGAATGAGTTAAGGTTTTCTTGATCTGCTGGAAAATGTTAAAGGGGAAGAGACCAGCTAGAAAAGCTAAGATACTCCACTAGAAAGAATTAAAGAAAAGATGACCTGAGGTATAAATATACTTGTGATGTGCACTATCATGTGCCTTAGAAAGGGGTTTTCTGATGAAAACTGTCCAGGGAGAGGTGTTCTCTATCTGTGGTTGAGTTCTTGGACAGAGGCTTACCAAGAGATGAAACCTGAGACACAAGGTGTGCAAAGAGGCTAAAACCCTTTCTACCCACCTTATCCAGTGAATGCAGGGGAAAACTTTCTGAAATAGCTCTGGTGAAATTGCAGAAGAGAGTTCAGTGATGCTTTAGCAAGTGCTGAGAGCATTCTTTCTTTAAAAAAAAATAATCAGTATGCATACCCCATCCTGGTTACACAGGACAGCCAGGTAGATAGAGGGCCAGGGAGCAGAAATGTCTTCCAGTGATTACTAATGACATCAACAGTTCTCTGGTATACAGTAAGGTCTCAGGGATGACTCTTTGATGTCAACAGAAGAATTTTAGCTTTTGTAAGCCTTCATAGCCTCTTGTTCCTGCCACAGATAATCAAGTTGTTGCTTGAGATACTTTTTCCTCCTTAATATTTCCCAACATTATTGTGACCATTTCTGCTTTGTTCAAGTGAATCCAATTTAATTGTCAAATACAAGTACTGTATGAAAAGCTATTTCAGTGTTTCTTGTGACATGTTCCATTCCCAAAGTTCAGTTGATTATCAGGAAAACAATGTGTTCTACATTTTTCTTAAAATAATTTTTCTTCTTAGGGAAGCTCACAGTCAAACAGAGAAACGAAGAAGAGACAAAATGAATAATTTGATAGAGGAATTATCTGCTATGATACCTCAGTGCAATCCAGTGGCACGAAAGCTAGACAAGCTTACAGTGTTACGGATGGCTGTGCAACACTTAAAATCTTTAAAAGGTGGGTTTTAGGAAAGTCCTTGTTCTATCAGGAGTTGTAATATGTATCTTCTTCGATGTTAAATAAATCAAAGGTCATTTATTTTGCATTTCCTTGCTCAGTTCAGTTCTGAGTCTGTTTTTCATTTTAAATTTATGTTTGTAGCTTCCAGGACTTCACTCCTTCATTTTGCTTAGTACAGCAGAAAAAAAGTCATCCTTTGGTGTCTGATATTTTTTTGCCTCTAGGGGTATAACTTGCAGTCAAATTACTCCTTGATTCCTTTTTAAAACTACAATGATCAAGCAAGTCTGTCTTTCATTATTTTCCAACCCCCAAAATAAATGTGTTTTGTGATGTCTCCACTTTGCATTGTGCCTTCTTTAACAGGAATACCTGTGGTGTTGTACAGATGCCAACAGCTATCTTGCTAATACAGAAGCAAATAGTTCACATACTCTTCTGTTATTCCCACATTTGTGATTGCATCAGCCCTTTGTGTTGGAATTTCATGTTTACCTGCTGACTTGAAAATCTAGAACATCCTGTTAGAAACCATTGACAAGAAAAAGCTCACCAACAAACAAAACAACCCCCCCCGACAACTGAATCTTCATTTAAAAAATACCAAATACTTCTGATGAATTGTTTGTCCAGTGTGAGATTAGGAAAAAAAGTCTCTCCAGTGATGGGAAGCTATGTGAATGGTTACCTAAAGAAACTAATGGAAGTAGTTGCACCAGTATAGCGCACAGAGAACTCAAGTTTTTTACAGTGTAACTTCATAAAGCCAAAACCAGTTGCATAAAACTAAAGAAAAAATTATGCTTGGGGATGAAAATCTTTCAGACTTTTTTTTTTTGCCTGCAGGAATATTAGTCAAAAGGAATGTTGCAAGACAATACTCGCATAGAATGTTGATGACTTTGATTACACTTTGGTTCCATTGAAGTCTGAAACACCATGAAATGTTAGAGAGTTATGTCCAGATGTCAGCTAGTATAGAGTTAATTTTCTTCCTAGTAGCTGGTACAGTGCTGTGGGTTTGGATGTAGGTTGGGAGCAATGCTGATAACACACTGATGTTTTTAGTTGTTGCTAAGTAGCACTTGCTCTGATCAAGGACTTTTCAGGCTCTCATGCCCCGCAGTGGCACAAGAAACTGGGAGGAAGCAGAGGCAGCTGAGCTAAACTAGCCAAAGGGGTATTCCATACCACAACGTGTCTTGCCCAGTATATAAACCAGGGGGCGTGGGGGAGGGAAATTACCTGGAAGGGACTGATCGCTGCTTGAATCAGGCTGGGTATTGGTCAGCAGGTGGTGAGCAATTAATCGTATTGTGCAGCACTTGTCTCTCTTACGATTTATTTCTCTCTCTCTTCTTTTTCCTTTTATTATTCTTCTTACTGTTGTTGTTATATTTACTTTATTTCAGTTATTAAACTGTTTTTATCTTTACCCACAAGCTTTACCTTTTATTTTATTTATCTCTGATTCTCCTCCCCATTCCACTGAGGTGGGGGGAGTGAGTGAGCAACTGAATGGGGCTTAGTTGTCAGCTATGGTTAAACTACAACAGAGCACCAAGAAAAAAAGGCATCAAAAATTTGTATTTTCAGTCAGCTAGCAACTTTAAAGTAATCGTGGATCTCAGTGAATGGTTTAGTGCTGGAATATCCAAATACAAGTTGCATATCGCATAATCTACCAGCAGCACACAAGATTTCAGGGGTTTGGCAGCACTGTTTCAGCATAATAATTTGGTCAACTGCAAGCAAAGATCAAAGACTCTCTGCATTGCAAAAAAAACTTGGTTATGAATAAGCATATCTAATAAGAGCCCCATTAAACTTAAGTCAAAGGAGTGTAGGAGACAAATTATTCTAACTTGACAGTGATAGAATCATAGAATAGTTTAGGTTGGAAGGATTTTCTAGAGTTCCATTGGCCCAAGCAGGAGGAGAATTTTGCATAAAGAAATATTGTGACAAATTAGCAGGGCAGTAATTGCATTTGCAGTATAAACAATCATCTACAAGAAATCAGCTCAAAACATACGTATTTTAACAATAGGACATGAAAACTGGACTCTGTCTGGGGCAGTTGTTACACTTACCTTCAAAAGAAATGCTTTAAGAAAGTACAGGATACTATGTGAGATTATGGTGAATGTTGAAATTTGCTGGAACTGCTATGTATCTCAAAAAATATATGAAAGTTTTGTAAATGCTTTTAATGGTTAAAAGCCATTTTTGAGTACTTGCCCTGGGTGCTAGAACAGTTAATGTAGTGAGTCAGTCTCACTACATTTAGTGACACTTTTGATTTAACTGCAACAAAGTGTTTTATCAACTGTTGGATATATAGTGCTAATGAAGAAATATTCGTGCCAGAAGTCAATTGAAAACATTGGAATTATTCAGATTAAGAGAATGTTAAGGATTCTGAAATAGACCTATGAAATGTTTGTAGAAAGTTCAGTTCTCATAATACCCTTTCTTTAGCAGTGCATTGAAGACATCTGAACAGAAGTTTCCTTGGTTTATGCCAAGTGAAGGGCAAGAAAAAACTGATGGTGTGCCTGTATTCATTATTAGCATGTGTTTATGAAGTTTATTTATAATATTTTTTGGAATTTTTTTAATTAAGTTGTTTTGGTTGCAAAACAAAATTCTAAAATACAAATCAAGTATAACTCTGTTAAAGTAAATTTAAAATATAACTTTTGACATTATGCCTGCAAATAATCTACTTACCAGGTTCCACTAGCTCCTATACAGAAGTCCGGTATAAACCTTCATTTCTAAAGGATGATGAGCTCCGACAGTTAATCCTTAGGGTAAGTGGAAGGTATCTTTCAGCTAAATTATGTCCTTATTAAAGCTTGCCATTGAGTTTTTAGCTGGAGAGTGTTTTCCCATCTTTTTCTTCAGGCAAGTGCTTTGTTGTACTTGTTAAGTTCATAAACTTTGTACACTGTCCAGGGTTTTTCATAAAGTGGTACAGAAGATGATTTGTGAGCATGGCAGACAGCAACCCCTGAAGGGATAATAAATTTGTATGCAGTCTGCATATTTAATACATACAGGTTTTTATGTTGCTATTGAAGTCTGTATGCAAGTATAGAGAATACTTTTAATTGCACATAAATATAGTTTCAGTTGTTTGCTCTCCTTAATTTTAAATTTTTAAATCTTGGAAAAGATGTAAAAATAATACCCTAAAGAAAATCTTTGGTTTTGCACTTTGTCTTATAGCAACACCCCTTTACTCTCTCATTTGCAGCTATTTTCTTTCTCCTTTTGTTGCAATAGCAGGCTTTGCCTAGATCTGTAAGATGACTCCTAAGTTAAGCTGTTTTGCAGCTGGCTACCTCTTTTCCCAAGGCTGTGTTTAAGAAACTTCAGCTGTCTGTAGCTGAACATTTGATTTGGGCCTTGTAACCTTAGTTGTTCTTTACTGTGATTTATAATTTGGCTAATTAAATCAGATTTAAAAGTATGTTTCCTTGTAGTCATAAATATTCATTGTATTTTTAAAATGTCTATTTTAAAATATGGTATCCTTATATTTTCAGGCAGCAGATGGATTCCTATTTGTGGTTGGGTGCAACAGAGGAAAAATTCTGTTTGTCTCAGAATCGGTTTGCAAAATACTGAATTATGATCAGGTGGTTATAACTGAGCTTCTTGGTTTGCTTTTGCCTTGCATTATCTTAGAAATATTTAAACTTTTCCATTTTAATGTATATTGCTATAAACAGTCCACGTATAGAATTCCTTGGAATTTCTTTGATTTAACCTCCTTCAGAGTAAGTGAATATCTGAAACAAAATATTTGCAACTGCTGTTACTCAGTATTCCTGACCTCAGTAATAACACCAAACGTCAATCAATCATCCTTAAGAAAACTACTAGTCTGAGAGGAAGGGATAATTTGAAGATGTCCTCATGTATATCTCCAAGAGATTGTCTGTTAAATGGTGAAGTGATTTGGGTTGTTTATTTTTTCTGGGGCCAAGGAAAATTGCAGTAGTGGAAGTTAATTAAAGCTTTCCTTGGTAATGCTCTTATGCTCAGATGCACTACATAACACCTCATCCACAATAACTGCTCATGTAGATACTCTTGGAGGAAACCAAGATCTTGTGATTTATCTGTAAATAAATCACCTGTAAAAGAAGAGAAATAAGAAAAATATAATTACCTTACAGTAGTTGACATTGAGCATAATGGACAATAACAACAAATAATCAAGGCATAATAACTTGTTCATATATCTATGACTTCTCTGAAAATAAAGGTTAGGATAGTTGGTGCTTCCATCTGACTAGTTCCTTAACTTTGAAACCCTTTGTGATATGTTCCATTTTCTTCATAAGCAGAAGAGTAACCAATCTGGAGACTAATACATATGTTTTATAGATTTTTATCAATGTTTTATTTAAAACAAACCAAATCCAAACCACCAAGACTATATTTTTTAAAATTAAAATGAATCATGGGAACAAGCATAAAGGAGATATATTTTTATTTTTTATCATACTTCTGTACTGAATTTACTGAAGGATTAAAAAATACCTTTTTGAGTTTCTAACGTCAGACATGCCTACTTCAAGACTCATGAGATCTGTGCTGTTCTAGCCAAAGAGGTTCAGAGAATATGCTTTATTAATGTATGAATTTCTTAACTTATTTGTGAGTCATTGTAGGTAATGAATGTCACCCTGTATATTTTGACAAGGCTGCTATTAGCCTTTCAGTGGCATACAGAATCACAGGATCATTAGTTTTGGAAGTGACCTCTGGGGATCATCCAGTCCAACCCCCTGCCAAGGCAGGGTCACCCAGAGCAGGTTACACAGGATGCGTCCAGGAGGGTTTTGAATGTCTCCAGAGAGGGAGACTTCACACCCTCCTGGGCAGCCTGTTCAGTGCTCTGCCACCCTCAGCATAAAGAAGTTCTTCCTCTTGTTGAGGTGAAACTCCTTGTGTTCCTTTAGTTTATGATCATTGCTCATTTCAGCATTTTGCCTTTGTAATTGGGTTAGATGGGAACTAGGGTAATGAAAGAGGCTGTACATTTATCCTGCTTTCTTAGGTGCTTTTCATTAAACTAATTTTTGACTTTGGCTTCTTGGAAAAGTGCTCCCCTTTTTATGTATGCAGTGATCACATGGCAAGTAGTGTGGATACAGAGTTAGTTGCAATTCAAGTCTAGCATACAGCTTGTTAACAAAAATCATATGTGTGTAAATAAAACATTTAATTTAATATTTGAGTTTACAGAACTTTTTAAATGTCTGCTAAAATCTGCTATTTTTCAAAGGGGAAGTAAAAAATTGCTTTTACTACCCTGTTTTTATGAGTTGTATATTAAAAATATTAATGGCAAATTAAATGAGGATAAAAATATTGATGGTTAGAGTAACTGAGGGTTTTGACTTTTAATGGTGTAGAAAGTTGTTTTTCTGAGAAAAGTAGTATGTGTAGGATCATGTTCTAAAACGATGTGGTTCTTATATCTCTTTTTGGGGGTGGTGATTTTGGGTTTTGTTTTGTTTCAAATAGGCCAGTTTAATTGGACAAAGTTTGTTTGATTACTTGCATCCAAAAGATGTTGCAAAAGTTAAGGAGCAACTTTCTTCTTCGGATGTCTCTCCAAGGGAGAAGCTCGTAGATGGGAAAAGTAAGTCATATTTGAACGTGTTCAGATTTTTTTATTAAAGACATGTTAATAAATCTAGTTATTATACAGGCTATATTAATGTGTTTATATGTGCACAGATATACAATATTGAGGTATAATTTCTATGAACCAAATGTATTTGACTGCTTATCTGCTGCTTACAGTTTCAAAGCAAGCCCAGAAAAGTTTTTTTTAGATAATAAGAATTACTGAAACCTGCATTGTTAAACATGTAGCAAGATGTGGTCTGATGCTCTTCCTACCAGGCATACTACCTTTTTTTCTTGTATTTGATAGGTCTTGTCAATACAAAAGACCTGATGTAGTCGAACATGGGATAAAATACTTCAATATCAAGAATCACTGTCTTCTCTGAAAATGCTAAGTGTCAATCCTAATTTGACCAAATCTTATTTTGTTTACAGTTATTTCTAATATGGAAAGCATTATGTATTGTGCAGCTAATAGCTATTTAATAGCTAGCTTTTATCAGCATCTTTGCAGTTTTTCCTTGTACCAAATAGAAGTTGAAAGTTTATAAAGCATATTTATTAAAGTGCCATTCAAAAATATCAAGAGGCTTTTAAAATAGTATCGTAGTTCTCTCTAGTTTTCTAATCTGTGTGACAATCACATTTTCTGTGCCCTATTTAAGTTAAATTTTTCTCATTTTTAAGGACAAATTTAGACAGGCAAACAGTAAGGAGAATGTACTGGAAGCTGAAATGAAAAAAAGGCCTTGGATTCTGAAGTTATATTGTTGGATTTTGTTTGTTTGGTGTTTTTTAACTATTTTACTGAACTTTTGTAAGCTGGCTTGCAAGTACACACAGATTTTCAAGCTGGACCAGTTCGACTGAATTCTGGTGCTCGACGTTCGTTCTTCTGTCGGATGAAATGCAGCAGGACCACAGTCAAAGAAGAAAAGGAGTGCTTGCCCAACCCAAATAAGAAAGGTATTCAAGCAGTGTAGATAAGGTGGGAGCTTTCTGTCTTGAAATTTGGTATGTTCAAATTCTGAGTCAGTAGTGTGACTCTTGTAGTTATCATTAAAGGTAGCTGTAAAGAGTGTAGATGCATACTAGAGGCCTGTTTTGAAAAACAATTTAATTGTATTCTTTCTCCTCTCTGTTTACTCCTGGAAAAGAAGGAGGGAGGAACCTGAGTTACAGTGGCTGTTTAAGAGTGCGTGGTTTGTTGTAGTCAAATTTTAGAAGTCTCAGGGAAATTTTTTAAGGCACTGGAGCAGATCAGGAGGAGAAAGGTAAATAACCTGTGTCTTGAAGATATCTGTGTGAATAAGGCCTGCAAAATCTACTGTTTTGAAGGAAAAAAGCAAGTAAACCAACTTTTTTTTTGAGTTACTTTTCTGTGTTGTGTACTTAAAAGTATGATTTTTTTTTTTTTTTTACTTTTAAAATTTATTTTATCAGTGTATTTCCATTATTTTTTTCAGTAGTTTTAATCTACTTCATATTTTGGTATACCTGTACAGCAGTTGACTCTTGTAAAGTTTTCAGTGAATGGATCTTTTTAAAATGGAATTTCCAGCTTCTGTTTAATACCTTAGTATTGATTTTTGCAAAGGTGTGCTGAAATTGTCTGACCCTGAATAAATCCTGCTACTTTTTTTTTCAGTGTAACCTGTTACTGTTGAGATGCTATACAATAGTAAATGTTAAAATAGGGTCTGTAATTGTAAGTAAATAGAATTCCATCTCCCTTAGTGTGCCAGCTAACTTGGTGTGAGATAAGAATTTAACTGTTAGAAATGTTTTTCAGGAAAGCAGTATTCAGAGAAGGTGCTTTGACAGTCTGAGAAACTGTGACAAAGTCATAGTAGATAATGAATTTTTTCATTTTGCATAGTTGATAGGAAATCAAATCTGTGTAAAACATCATTTGTTCAGAATGGAGGTATCAAGAATTCTTTGGCAATTTTTTGACAGATAATTCAAAAAAGATAGTTCAGGACACATAATGTCATCTCTATGCCTTGATGTGTATGGGAGTGTTTGTATGTTGTATAGGCAGCAGAAAGTGTACCAGCCATAGGGGTGAATGACAGTGTAAGCTGTAATTTAAGACATATAAAATATTTGTGTTCCCAGAGAACTGAGAATTTCAGAAGCCTGAGATAAATAGAAAACAAGCTGGGTTGTTTTGGGTTGCTCTCTTGAACGATTCTTTTAGCAATTGCAGTATGTTAAGGTCATCATGTTCACAAAAGGTGAATTGATTTGGAAGCTACAGAGGGCCTCTCTAATTTATTTTCATTTACAATACATATGCAACCATATAAAGAGAAAGTGATCTGTGGGTTACCAGACTGTTGGTTTACTTTTATTTCTGTGAGACTGTTTGAACTATTAACACCTATAACTTATCTTCCTGAATCTTACATAGGGTTAGAAGTGCTCTCTCCAGGTAAGCCAAAATTAAGTTGTACAAAATTAATTAAAAAGTACCCTGTAAAAATATCTCTCTTTTTGTACAGTTGTAGGTAAGTATAAAATATAGTTGCTGTGGTCTTATAGTGAGCAGAATAAAAGAAGGTAATTCAGTTTACTTTTTGAACTGTAACTGCTTCTTATTTCATTGCTTTTCATTAGATCACAGAAAATACTGTACCATTCATTGCACTGGGTATATGAAGAACTGGCCTCCTAATGAGGTGGGAGTAGAAGAGGAAAATGATGTGGAAAAGGACAGTAGTAACTTTAACTGTCTTGTTGCAATTGGGAGGTTACACCCTTATATTGTTCCACAGAAGAGTGGAGAAATAAAAGTTAAAGCAACAGAATTTGTTACACGGTTTGCCATGGATGGAAAATTTGTTTATGTAGATCAGCGGTAAGCATTTTGTTCTTTAATGAAGAGAAAACAACAACGGCACTACCACTTAAATTTTCTCATCCTTTTGATCAGAACTGTGATTTCTTAGGCAGGATAGAGTTTTTAGGTGCAATTCATTTTGAATCTATGAGTAGTTGTGCTTTTTTTTTGTCAAACAAAATGTAATGTATAAAACTAAGTGTATTGTCCTATAGGAAAAGGTGAGGTAGCAAGATTAAACTGTCATGAAATGCACTCATGTGCTTACTTATTCATAAAGAAAAAATCTCAAGTTAGAGCTTCATAGTGATGTATATGACTTAAGCACTAAATGTTTCACCAAAATTATACTTCTTTAAATCTTACTATTTGGAACAAATACTTTCTATCTAAATGAGGTACCAAATTATTTCATTAGAAGTGAAAGTGAAGTTCCTGTTTCCTGAACCTCCTGTAGCAGATGTTTATTTGATGTAGAGACTGAGTCATTATTGTCACTGGAAGCATTTTATTGCTTTCAGTCATCTTGTCTGCCATCTAAAAGTGACAGTTTAAACCTGTTCCTTAAAGTGGCAGAGCAAAATTCAGCTACTGGCTGGTTGTTTTTTAATGATTCCTATGTGACCAGTAACTATCTAATGGGAAGACCTAATGATCAAAAGTGTTTTGTGTGTACTTGTGGTTTGCATGTTTAAGCACTGTTATTTTGTCTTTAAATTGTCATTCCTTGCAAATGGATAATTTCCAGCAGATAATATTTCCTGTTGTTTTAGAGCTTTACTAATGCTGTATCTTTTTCCCAAACACGAATACAAACATCTATTTCTTTACATATTGATTTTCTGCTTTATCTGATACTGAAGAAAGCAGCTTTGCAGTTGTTTGAATCCGCTGTAGTTCATGTTTTTATTTCTAACAGTGCAACAGCAATTTTAGGGTATCTGCCACAAGAGCTTCTAGGAACTTCATGTTACGAGTACTGCCATCAAGATGATCACAATCATCTAGCTGAAAAACATAAAGAAGGTACAAAATAATTGGTCTTCCCAGACTACTTACCACTATGCTTAGCTGCTGTGTGAAAACACTACAAATCAAAATATCAGAAGCTGAGAATTAAGAAAACTAAACAATCTTAACATTGTCCTTTTCCACATCTGTGTTAAGACATGCCTGCATAAAGCTTGTAATAAAAGCAGAGAGAAACTTCTGTTGCCTTGGATCTTGGTGCAGTGCTTTAATTGCAAAGGAATAATGTTAATCTTCTTTCAACCCTCTGCTTCAGTTCTTTAAACGAATGAGGAAAGAATCCTGAAAAGCAAGTGTGCTAATCACATAATTAAAGACACTGATTATGAAAGTTCACAAAGTCAGGAGGCTTCCTACTAGCGGTTTGTAGAAGCATACTACTTGGGCTTTAATTAAGATTAATAACATTGCTGAAACTATAGTTTGGTTTTAGTAGGGGTCCTGTCCTGTCAGTTGTTCTGGAATTTCATTTGTGTTACTGGCCATCAAAACCATTTTGGTTTTATGATGCTATGAAACAGATTTTTATTGTTATTAAACTTTATCTTTCCAAGGATAAATATGGTGATTACAACTTTCCTTTCTTATTTAGTGTTGCAGAATAAAGAAAAAGTATTTACAAATTCCTACAAATTTAGAGCAAAAGATGGGACTTTTGTTACTTTAAAGAGTCAGTGGTTTAGTTTCATGAATCCGTGGACCAAAGAACTGGAATACATTGTATCAAACAACACTGTGGTATTGTAAGTAATTCATATGCCCTCCCCATGTTATCTTTTTGTCTTAATTACAGTTAGCATTAACAGAAAACAGCCTATTTAAGAAGCAGAACAAGACTAGAAAATACCAGCATTGCACAAAAGTGGTTGGGTAACCTGGAAGAACATTTTTTTGCCTTCACCAGTTATTTTTATTTCAGGCTTAAGTCATGGATTTGTCTCTGAAAACTCTGCTATTTCCCAGTAGAGAAAAAATAAATAAATAAAAGAGGTAAAAAATTTCCTTTAAAGGCAGAAATGAAGGATCTTTTAAGAAAAGTAGATATGAATAAACAGAAAAGTGAAGTTAGTTCTGCTTTTCTCTCTGAGTTTTACAAGACTGCATGTCAGTTGACCTGATTTTAAATGTTACCCTACCGACTGCATGTGAGAATGTGAAGAAGCATAACTGATGGACTGTAGAAATGCAAGGCAGGACAAAAAGGTCATCTCCAAGTTGATTGCAAGAGAGGAGCCTGTGAGAAACTAAAGTCTGTATTTAGTTTTTTTATTTAATTCTTTTTCATTTTCTGTGGCTTGCAAATGAGCAAATGTTCCAGTGATCCTGAGGATCTTTGCCAGTGACTGGGTTTTTGAGAAGGGGACAAAGTTGTCAAAGGGGCCTTTTGCCCATTCTGTAGCTGGTTCATGTCTGAAGTCAACATGTCTGTTTTGGCCATGTCTTTTTTCTTCAAGAAGGCAGAGAAGAGCAGTTAAGGCAGTCTGTGCTATCCAACAGCCAAAGGCCAGTTTTGCCTGCCCTTGAGCTCTGGGCATCTGCAGCTGTCTGAAAGAAGGAAGGTAGGCAGAGGCTGCTGGTGAAAGGCCTGTCCTTGTTGCAGTTTTTTTCTGGTTAGCTGGTCTTCCTCCTCGTAGTAAATACAGTGTTCTTTTTCTCTTGTTATGGTACACAGACAACTATATTGGCCTTTCTTTATTTGGAGAATAAGTGAAAATAATATTTCACCCAGTGCTTCAGAAGCAGTACAAAGTATTGAACGTAGAAACATGTTACTAGTTCGAGGATGTTAGTTTTTTCTCTATATAAAATACTTGTTGAAATCAAACATAAATATGCTGGGGTTTCCCTGTGAGAAACTTGCTGATTTGGGGTCTCTAGAATAATTTAATTTATTTAAATCTTAGAGGTCATAACGAGACAGCTGAAGATGAGGTCCTCTACAGTTCCCAGCCTGCAGAAGGCAAGTGTTGTTTCTTACAGTTACCATAGGTGCATGGAATCTTTTTAATTCTAGGTTGCGTGCAAGGAAATACTAATTGTTTTTAAAGCTAATTCTGGTGAAAATTTCTAGTTACAGCATCCTAATTCATACCATTCACATAACTGATCAGAAAAGCCTGTATCGTATCTTTTCCTTCCAGCAGCTTCTACTAGCTTCTACTATAGCTACTGTAATATCAATATCCTATAATATAAGATAGGATGTTATACCTCTGTCACAGCCTCTGTTCATATTTTGCCTTGTTTTCTGAAGAAATGCAATTGTACTGAGTTTACCTATAGAATAGAGGGTGATGTTGATATTGATATATATTTTGTTAATATTTTTCTGTTGTGCATGGATTCTGATTTCTATGTATTTTTTATCTTTTTTATATAAGGTTTTTATCTTTTTTTTATATAAGGCTTTTTATTTTTGCTTTTGAAATTGTTCCTTTTAATAACTGCTTTCAGTTTGTGAAAAATTCAATGGGTTTTTTGTTTTGTGTGTTTTGCATTGTCTGTAAGAGACTGAAGGTGGTAATGATTAAAGCTAATTTCACTACTGGAGATAGGGAGTTTTCACAAATACATTATTCACTTATCTTCATATTGCAAATGAGACAGCTCCCTCTCCCATGAGTCAGTGTTTTAAAGAATTTAATTTCTGAAAATAAGAGGTATAGAACAAAAACTGCTTTAAAATGAATCCTTGCATGATTGTAATGAAACCACTACAGATTTAAGGCTTTCTTTTTGTTTTGTTTTAACTGTAGATGCTGTAAAACAGTCTTTAGTAAGTGTACCTGGAATGTCCTCTGGAACAGTTCTTGGTGCTGGAAGTATAGGAACTGAAATTGCAAATGAAATATTAGAATTGCAAAGGTAATGAATGCTTAACATCATGCATTAGGCTTTTATGTAAAGATAGAGAAGAGGTATATGACAATATGTGAGGGTTGTTCAAGTTAGGTTTTTATTGTGTTATATGTATAAATATTTTTATGTTGAGCAGTGGCTGGATGAGATACTGATTGATTATAATCTAATGTTAGTCTCATATATGTCAGAAAACATCACTGATGTTGATAAATAGTTCTGGGCATGCAGCTTCCTTTGTTAATGAAAGTATTATTTAATTGTGACTTCAAAAGTATTAACTGTGGTGCAGCTGCTTCACATGATGTTGAAATGGGTAGATAAATCATTTGGGAATGGAAAATCAGTTGTCTATGAGTAACGTTTATATTTTTCTGATAGCACTGCTCTTTTAGGAGAACTTTCCTTGAAACAGTACCCAGTGGAGCACTTTCATAGCCTGTATTGTCCTTTGCCTGGTTATCCTGAATGCAGGCTAAAGTGATAGCACAATGCCTTCCCATACCCAGCCATAGATTAAAAAAAACCTGACTGCATCATTCCAAAGGGCAATCCATACAAGATTCAAATTGGGAATTAAAGATTAGCCCTTTTAAAGCTAACTGATGCTAGCAGGTACACAGCTTACGCAAGGAATCTGAAAGGAAGAAACATAATTTTAATGGGAAGATATCTTAAGTGGTTTTTTGTGGTGTGTCCCCAGAGTATATTTTTGTG
Source organism: Agapornis canus (assembly GCA_036873685.1). Lineage (NCBI taxonomy): Eukaryota > Metazoa > Chordata > Aves > Psittaciformes > Psittacidae > Agapornis > Agapornis canus. The sequence continues at coordinate 22,653 of JBAFWW010041453.1, forward strand.
GTGCCTGACTTTCCATGTTACTCTATGTCAGTTTGTACTGTATTGTTTATTTTTTAAGAAGTCTCTGAGCCCCCTAATTTCATGACTTTGGGGCACACATGCACAGAAAACGTGTTTCACCGCAACTCTTTCAGGAATTAAGGCTTCATCAGACGTAACTACTTCTGTTAAGGTTACATTTAGGATAACGGTATTATTATCTCATCAGCACAGGAGAAGTTATGTAAGTCTTAGTTTTGGGTAATGAAGCTGTCCTTCAGACTTTAGATCTTATAATTCCATACCAGGTAAAGGAATGCCAAGATATTTTTTGTCTGCAGAGCAGTGCATTTCAAGGTCCCACATAGTTCTTTCCACTTGCACTTTTGCAGCTGGATCTGAAATACTAAATAATTTACTAATAAATTTAGTAATACTAAATCTTCCAGGAAGAAGTACACCAGTTTTGGCAACAATGGTAATGGTATAAGGAATAGGTCTCTATCCTAGAATATCCTGAGTTGGAAAGGATCACTGAGGATCAAGTCTAACTCTTGACATTACATGGGATAGCTTGAAGTTAAACCATATATTTAAGATTGAAGTCCAAACAGTTCTTAAATATTGACAGGTTTTGGGTCATGACCACTTCTCTGGTTGTTCCGGTGCTTGACCATCCTCTCAGGGAAGATGGTCTTCTTAATATCTTCCCTGATACAGCTTTAAGCCGTTCCCCACGTCCTACTGCCAGACACCAGAGAAAAGACATCAGCACCTCCCTCTCTGTTCTCCATTATTAGGAAGTGATAGACAGCAATGGGGTCACCTCTTATTCTCCTCTGAGCTGAACAAACCCAGTATCTATCCTCAGCTGTTCTTCAGAAGTCATGCCCTCTAGTTTTTTGCCATGTTTGTTGCCCACCTTTAGACACATTCCAATATTTTTATATCCTGATATTGTGAAGCCCAAATTGGTACACAGTACTTCAGGTGAGGCCACATCAACACTGAGTATAGTGGGACAATCCCTTCTTTTGACTGGTTAGCTTAAAGCATCTCAGGTTACCACTTGGCTGTCAGGGTATGTTTTTGACTAACAGTGAGCTTACCACCAACCAAAAGCCCCAAATCTCTTTCAGCAGGGCTGCACTGCCTGTTGTCCTCCAGTCTACAGGTATATCCAGTACGCCATCACTTAGTTTCTGCTGTTTCATAAGCATCAGCTAGCCTATGAGGTTGTTAAGGGAAAGTGTGAAAAACTTTACTGAAGTCAACATCAACAACATCCAATGCCATCCTCTCATTCACTGTGCTAGTCACCTCCTTATAGAAGGCTGTCGGGTTGGTTAAGTGTGATTTCCCCTTCATAAATCCATGCTGAAGTCTAGGGTTACCATCATCTTTTTAGCTTCTCTTCATCAGAAAAAAGTATTTAATTTTTCTGAAACAGTGAAAACTGTGGTCAGAGCTGAAGAGTGTGATGAGTGACAGTGGTAGATGTTTCTTACTCTGTTTCCATTGTTCTGGAATTGCATTCCAACTGTGAAGCCACATCCTTTTACTAGAATTGTCAAATTGAACAAGGAAACATTAATTTTCAATGCAAGGAAGGAAAGAATAAATATTTCAGTTGTGATGAAAAAAATTTGCTACTTAACAATAACAGAAATTAAGTCCACCATAAGGCATGTTGGCAGATTGCTGGAATTCTCCAGAAAGGAGGAAGAAAAGGATTGATACCAGCAGCAGTGAAGATATGGGGTGTTACGTTTTGGAAATACCATTATTAATGTCTTCTTATCAGTACCACCTAGACAGAGGAGAGTCACTTATTAATAATAAAACTAATCTATTGATATCTTTCTGAAGACTGAAGAAGTTGGCAGAAGTTCTCATCTCTGACTGTTAAGATCCCAGGCATGACTCGAGAGCTTAATTTGACTCTTGTCACACATTGGGTAAAGGAGGTTGAGCAATGTCTCAGAGAATTCTGCTAAAAAAAAAGTCTGTATTTTTCATTGGATTAATTTCAAAATATGGAAAGACAGGTAAAACAAAATAATGGTAGAGGGAACATTAGAAGGATGTGTTGTTTTCTCTCTGTCATTTAGCAGAACCTCCTTCTGTTGTCTGTATGCTAGATGTATTTGAAGTGTACCTGTTTGTCTCAGTGTGTGTGATTCTGAAACCTGTTACTCCTTGGTCCATCAGCACTGGTGATTCAACAGAAAACAATAAAGGTGTGCTCAAGTAATTATGACCATTGGCCTTTATTGATCTCTGTGTTATCAAAACTTGGAGCAGGAGATTTGGAATCTTCAGGAGAATTTAAGACAACATTGTCTCAAATTAGCTGGCTTGTGCTTCATCACTGGGGAGGTGTGGTGGGTTCTGCAATAGGCTGTTTTTCAGTTGATGATCAATGTCACTTGGTAAATCAACTAAACATGTAATTTTAGGTTACATTCTTCACCATCTGAGGAGTTAAGTCCATCACACCTCTTGAGAAAGTCACCTTCTCCAGCTTTAACTGTAAACTGCAGCAATGTGAGTATGTCACTGCCTGTAAAAATCTGAAAATAAAACATTAATGTCCGATAGCTTGAAGCTATGTTGGAATGAAATTACCATGACTTACATTTTTGTGAAAGGCTCTGTAAGGTATTGCCCAACTACCTGGCAACTGTGAACATCTTTTGAGAGATGTGACAGCAGTAAAAGTTCCAACCTCGCTTACAGGGTCATCACTTCTGGTCTTAAGGGGTCTATTCCCAAGGCTTAGAGCACTGCAGTCTCCACTCAGTTATTAGGATCTCTGCGGAAGCTCTACGAATATGCTAAATGTGCATGTGATTCATGTGATGGATTTGGAGTTGCATTAAAACTTCTGCTAAAAAACTGTCAGAGGGTAGAAATGTTTTTACCTGTTAACAACCTAAATATAAATATCAGTTCTTGTTTTCTCTAACTTGTCCTTTTAGTGTTCTTGAAGACCCTTTTAAAAAGTCTGCTGAATGTTCTCAGCTCTTGAATGTTTCAGATTTTTACTTTGAAAAAAATAAAAAAGAGTAAAAACTTAGTCTTCTAAAAATTGGTAGAAGATGCTGTTTTGCTAATCTAGTAGTGCTGGTGACACCACAAACTATGACTATCATAGATATTGACCATACCTATGGAATAATTAGATATTTTCTTAAGTATATGGTATGTTGTGTGTTGTGCACTGTATAAAAGGACATTTATTTCTCCATCGGCATTTCTTTGAATGTAATTTTTTTTTCATTTAAAGACAGTTTGTCTTCCCATGGCAATTTTAATTTCCTAACAATTCCGTTCTGGACTAGGGATTGTTTTGGCTTTCTCCCTTTTTTATGACCAGTTCTCCTATGCCTTAGTGCAGGTTTTTCTCCCTAAGAGTTGGTTGGATTCATATATACTGAACTCTCTAAGTCTTGCAGCATCTCATCGTAAGGATAATTTCATTGTAATCATTGAAGGTTTTCCTTTATTTTATACTTTGATATCCCATTTGTTCCTAAAATGCCTTTGTAAGGCATTTCAACTTTATTAATTTCCTAGTAGAATATACACAAGTCAGGTAGCCCAAGAAGCCTTTCCTGCTAAATTGCATGTTTGAGTTATATGAAACAAATAACAAAAGGTTTTTAAGAAGGTTGGGGTTTTTTCCTGGTATGTTTGGGTTAGAATGACTTCCATCTCTATCGTTGCTAGCCTAATTTTTCTGAAGAGCAAAGATTTTTATCATGAACAATAGAGAAAAGTTTATAGTTCATATGCTTTAATGCATATAGAACATGGGAGGTATGAAGGTCTTTTGTTTGTTTGTTTATCTTTTAGCTAGAATGTGTCAACATTGACAAACATGATGTCACTGGGAATTTGTAGTTTATGGCACTAGACATGGAATGTATATACCAGTACAATTTGTTGTGCTAGATCTAGTTGCTGAATGTTGAACCCTCAAGGAAGATGCCATCACTGTAATGTGTACTTCTACAGATGTATGAATAGCACCTTTCACTTAAGCCAAGTCCAGTGCTATGTAAAAGTTATTCTTAAATGCATAGGTCTGTATAGTCTTAAATTTACTCTATTTAGTTCTTAATACTTTGACAGTGATTTAAGTTTCTGAAATGTAATTGTGAGTAAATTCAGGATTTAATTCTGTCCCTTTTACTACTTCTGTTTTTTCAGGTGCCAAATAAAGAATTGATTCAGTTATGTCCTTCAGAATCAGAAGTTACCGAGACTTCAGAACAAAACCAGGGTGCTAGTCCCTATCCCGGGAATGAACCTCTCCTTGGTAAGATTTGTTGCTCTTGTAGGTATTTTGAGGGTTGCATGTGAAGACGTTTCTGATGATGCGTATAAATTGTAAAGACGTTTGTCTGTTTGAAGAGGAGAGGACTCTTAAAGCTGATGTGTTATCATTGGAAGGCAAGCAGCAAAGTTTGATCAGTGATTGAATTTTGTGACAAAAATAACATTACGTAAAAGAAATTTACTATTGCATTCTTGCATGCCACAGTTTTAATTAGGTACTTACTAGTTCTGTCTCCAGAAAATAGAGAGTTTCAGTGCAATGTAATGGAACTGGTTGTAGTTTGTGAACTTGTAAACTTTTGTCCTTCAAGCACTTCATCTCTTTCATAACTGCAAGCTGTGAATAGTCTGTACAAAGGGCTAGTCAAAACGTTTTAGAAAGAATTTTATTTTTCCATATCCCTTAGTTCAAGTGTGCACTAAAGCAGCTGTTTGTCTGGATATAGAACTCCCTGGCCTTGTAAGAGGGGAATTCTATTGTGGTGTTTTTAATGTAAAAGGCAAAGTGCTATAAAAGTAATGTTTATGCTCATGCTGTACTTCATCTCTTAGAAACTTTTCCATCTCCCTCTTTAATTTCCATTACTAGAGCTTTATTTATTTATAACCTACAACTTCCAGTTTCACTATGAGCTCTTTGTATAAAAAAAAAAATCCTAAGGGAAAAAGAAAACAAACTAATCTTCAAATAAGTGGTTGAAAAAGAAATCCAAGCCAACAACAGTTATCTAAGATAGGCAAGGAAAGGTTTTTCATTGACACTTGAGCCAAACCATTTTACCTTACTTTTGTTAAAGGCAAGGGTATGGTGTTTATTTCTAGAGCTAACACACAGTAACTCTTAAGGTTCAGGATTTCATCTGGCGGAGTGTATCAGATGGGAATTCAGGTACACAGCTGTGTTTCCCACTGAAGTGACATAAAGTAGAATACAGTTTTCTACTTCAGTGACATGAAATTTGCTGCCTGGATGCAAGTTTTGTTAGCTAGCAGTTGGAGGTGGTCCAAGGGACCAGTCCAAGTCTTCAGTCATTGTCTTAAATCAAGTTATCTATGTCCTTGTAACTGTTTGTGGGATAGCCATTATTGATTATTTTTTAACATGTTTGCCTTGACTTCAAAGGAAGGTGCTATTTAAAAAACAAATCTGTTTTAAAGTTACCATATTCTTCATGCTTTGTATTGCTTACATTAACGTTTTAATAATTTTATAGGTGGTAATTCTCAGCTGGACTTTGATGCAATATGTGAAAATGATGACACTGCTATGACAGCTCTTATGAACTACTTGGAGGCTGATGGAGGACTTGGGGATCCAGCGGAACTCAGTGATATACAATGGGCTCTCTAGGTTTGCTTTTTCAGAATAAGAAGGAATGTAAAATCCGTAATGCACAACAACCATACATCCTCAGTACTGTATTATAATTTTGTAATGTCTCATTTGAATTCATACTTACTGTCTATATATTTCTAAAGACTGAAGCCTTGTTCAGAGAGAGACAGTTTCTTCTGATGCACCTATGGAAAAATGCAATATTTTTTTCATGATGGGGAAACCTTGAAATTTTAATATTGAACCATCTGTAACTGGAATGCTTAAAACACTATATTTTTGCTAAGAAGCTTTAACCAAAAGGTACTGTACAGTATACAGGAATACTTTTTCTTAGTTTTAATACTTAAACCTTTTATTTATTGTTGTTGTTTCAAATGGTAGAATATTGATTATCCATGTTGCTTTCTGTAGAGCGTACTGTACTTACACAGTTTATTTGTAACTATTAAATTTCACTGAAATGATGAATTGCACACACTACACTTGTAAAATAAGGTATTGTAATTCTCAAATGAAGCAGTTTATGATTCCTTGTCCTTTTCAGAAGTGCAATTTTTGTAGTCAAAAGCAGAAATAAAGAATACAGCTCTGGGAGCAAGGATTCACATTGAGCACCATAACAATAATGTTTTGAGGAAAAAAATGGTCATTTCTCCAGTACATAATAAGAGTATAAGGAAGGATCAACAAAATTTTAGTTACTATTTTGTATTATTTGTAATGTGTTATTAAAGGGGCAGCGCACAGAACCTAAGAACAGTAATGCTATAACTGTAATAAAGCACTTTGGTCTCGCCACGGGTTTTTACGGATTGTCTTGGTCCCAGCGTGAGGCTAGCACTGTCTGTTAGTGCAAACATGTTCTGTAGTATCTTTTGTAGTCTCCATGTTTTTGGAGAGATTAGGGTGATTTTCTGTTGCTTGAGTCAGTGACTTTTAAAAGTATTTGTGTAATATAGTGCTGCCTGTAAGTAAATGCTATATAGGATGACCACCTTTTGGGAGACAGCTTTTGCAAGAATTGTAACCCAGAGAATTACTCAAGAACATGGCACTTAATAGGTTGTATTAGAACAATACAGCATTATATAAACTAGATCCTTTATCTCTGGTATTAAGGGTTTAGATTACTTTTTGAATCCATTATATCTCATAAAAGCACAGGTTTTCTGCTTTGTTTTGGCTTTTAAATTCAGGTCGTGAAAGGAAAGCATTTGAAGATACTCAATCCATGCATATGTAATACAGATATTTAACCACAGGTACTACCATAAGCACTATGATATTTGTTTTAACACTAAAAGTAGGTAGCCTGTTTGCCTATTTTTACGACGGCTGAGGTGTGTGAGCAAATGGATGTGGTAGCCGCTAGATGTCAGGCTTCTACTGTTGGGTAACGGCCCTTTGCGGAAGGAATGCGTCACTTGGTAGTGCACTGACTTCTGAACTGTGCTTTGGCAGATCACCTTTGTATCTTATAGATATGAACCTCTTTGCAAATGATGAATTTTTTGGTGGCATCTTGTCCAGATTTTCTAAAACGGATTGTTGGGTTGATCTTCATTTTTCAGTATATAGATTTTTTGCACGTGATTTCCTGCAGTCAGAAGATTTGGGTTTTTTACAGACATGGGGCCAAAATTATCAGTTCACTAGCTTTATTAGAATAAACTTTGCTCTTTCTTCACAGACGATGAATTTTGGGCTACATCATGGGGGAAAATGAGAAAAATAAACTGGCACTTTTAAGGAGTTGGTCGAACTCTATTTGTATAAATGAACTTGGAGAATTTCAGCTTTCGCCACTGTAAAATGCATTTTCTTTTTTCTATTTAATTATAGAAATAAAGTAAAGAAAACAAGAAATACTGCAGCTAGCACAGCTAAATGACTAAATAAATAACTTGAAATTATGCCGGCTTTCCTCAACATAGTTTCTTTTTGAAAACTGTTCAGCTGTTGTTTATTGAAGGAGCATATTCACTCTGTCACAAGATTTCTATAACTGTCTGGAGTCAAACCACTATTTTTTGATTCTTCTTGGATTTCTCTGAAAAATAAAACCACAAATGTGACTTGGAGTCTTTTGCAGTGATCAATATTGTGGCTCTCAGTTAATTTATTAGATTCTTCCTTTACGATTTGTGAATTATTGTGGCTTAAAGCAGCCTTGCAGAAAAAGTGTGACTTGTAAGTAGTGATGAAGTTAACACACTTTTTGAGTACAGTTGAGATGGTATGTGCTTATTGCTGTTTGTATACCAATACAATTCTAGTAAGATATTGACAGAGGTTTTAATTTTGGCATGATGCAAGTTTTTGGCAATGTGTTTAAGTCAGGTCAATGAAATGTTATTTTGATGCACTGCTGTTAAATACGAAGTACCCACACTTTCAGATCTCAGGCTCATTCCATGAAAATATAAATGGGGAGGTTAAACAAATGAGGATTTTAGTGTCTCAAGATGATGTTCCCTGTCCAGGGCAACTTAGTAATCCAAACCAACGTGCATTTTCTAGGTACTAAAAACCCTGGTGTTGCAGCTTCACTGGGACACATCTGGAAATGAGAGCGCCTGTAGGCTCTACCTGAAAGATGCTGTTTAAACAGAATGCATGCATAGGATTCTTCCAGAGTCTTGTTTGGGTAGGTATGCTAAGTGATAAAGCAGGTGTCAACAGGCTCTTAAAAGCCTTATTAGTTATCAGGGTTGTACTTGGAAGTTGGTCAACTAATTTGTTACTGAGGGCACATACAGAATTAAAGATAAGAAAATCTTGAGGGGAGAGGAGCTCAGATGTAAGCAGCAGCTTATTTGGGAAACTAGTTCCTGTGTTGACAGGAAAACATGAGAGAATTCTTTGCAGAATTAGGAGCAGGGAATGCGAATGTGGTAGAGACAAACACCATCTGGGTATTGTTGGAATGAGCAAGGGGTCTGGCCGGGCGGAGGGTAAGAGTTGGCTGTCAGCAGCCTGAGTTGGATCAGAGGCAGACAGCAGAAAGGCCTGGACTGCCATGTGGATTAAAAGTCTTTGGGAATACCTCATGTCTTACAGTGATGAATCCCATGAAACCTTAATTTTTTGCATTTCCTGTAATGATATTTGACAGTTGGTGTTGTGGGGGCAGAGGGATCCTTTCTGAGCTCTTCTGGATGCAACTCCTTTCGGGGATTTCCTTGTAGTGTTTAGCCAAGTGCTGTGCTCTTGAATGGTTGAAAGCAGAGCTTCAGTCCATGTTTCTTTCCTGTGGTGCATTGTAGTTCTTGACTTTTCTGTAGATCTTCTGCTTTTTTAAGAGTATTGGAAAATTTGGTTTACTCACAAGCACAGAAGGCTAAAGTTTTTAGTGGTTGCTCACATCAGTGTGTTCCTGTTCATGATCCAAACTGAAATGAAGTATTTATTCTTGTATAAGTGATGTTGATTCCCTCCAGACACTGACTAACCCTTTCCCACTTAGTCTTTTACTTCTATTCTGTGGGCTGACATCGATCATGTAAATTCATAAAATGTCTTGGAATTCTAGGAATTATCAGTTGGAAAGGTTTGTGCCACTTAGGACTTCTCTGAAGATGGTAATTTTATTCCCCTATCCCTGATGAGAATGATTTTGTTCTATGCAAATACAGAGGTCAGTAAGATACTTGTGGTGATAGGTTCCTGCAGCTTAGAAGATACGGAACCATGTTTCAGAGCAGCAGAATTAAAAGATACAAGAAAAAAGGCAGGTGGAGTGGTGAATGAGCTGGTGAACTGCTGCTGCAGCACATTCTGGGTGCACCTCATTTCTAGAAGGTTGATCTGGATAGCTCTCTTGTACTGTGACAGATGGCTGTCATGACCAAATTTACTGGCTTGTTCCTGTCTTAATTGTTCTCAGAAGCTTCTTACCTTGTGTGTGAGGAAAAGACAGACTTCCTGAGACATGTTGAAAGTTCTCACGTCCTTTGGAAGTAGCGAGTTTTCCTGGTAACTTTTTACTTTTCATTTGTTTTCATGTCAGAATCTCCAGAAATAAACACACAGTGCTTGGAAATCATAACCCATTTTGTGGGAAAGGTCTCCCTTGGTGGTTGTTCTCACAGTGCTGCCCCTGTCTGGGTGGGAAGTTTTCTTCCCTGGTATTTGCAGGACCCAAAGACTCATGAGTTGACATCAGTGATCTGCTAAAAACTTAAGAAACTTTGGAAGGACTAGAGAAAGTAACACAATTAGTGCTCTCTTTTGTAACAAATGAAGTGTATCAGTGTGTTTCTAGAGGGGAGTGGAAAGTGAGCAGCAGAACTTTGAACTATACAATATCTGGTGTAATATGCAACACTTGTAAACAACAAATCTGACTTCAACGATTACTTCTTTCATAACCTTACAGGTAGGGCTGTATTACAGAGAAGACAATCCTACTCGGGCTGTTTAGTAGTGTTTAGACAAAGTCATTTAAGATGATTTGATAAAAATTATTTGAAGGGAGTAGTTCCCTCCTTAGTCTTCATCTTGTCAAAATAGGATAAGCAACTTGGTTTCTTAATCCTTCATACTTTATATACATCCAATTTGCCAGCTCTTTAAGAATACTATTTTTCCCCTGCAGATATAGTTGCAGTATCAGATAATGTTTTTGTTATCACTGAAGAGATGGTAAATCTCTTTAAAACAACCAACCAAAACCAACCAACCAAACCACACCAAAAACAACAACAGGCAGATGAACTTAGTGTTGTATCAGCAGGATAAAACCAGCTGCTAAAGACTTGTTTTGCAGCACTCCGGGCTGGTTCCACTTCACTCTGCATGGAACGAAGAGCAGCCAATGGTGTTTAAGACTGCCCATTCTGCTGTGGGCAGCAATGGACAGAAGCTGACTCCTAAAGGAAGAGTTAAGAATAGGATAAGCACAGCAGCTGCTTCGGCTGCTTTCAGCTCCGGGGATTTCCTGAGCTCAATTTGGTTTGCCTGTTTGGTAAATCCTGAAGGATGTTGATTCCAAGCTTGTCTGTTTGACCACCCCTCCACCGAGCCCATGGAAACCACTTGTTTCTGTGGATTCTAACAGGAAGTGCCACAGGCCTCCTCCCTGTGGCAGGAAGAGCCACTTCTCTCTGTTCTGACTCTGCTAGCTTTGTTTGCAGCTACTACTTCATTTGTGGATTGCTGCTTCTGGTACTGGAAGAGACAGTAACAGTTGGTTCTTACCTTCTCTCTCTATGGTACTCATGACTAGTTAGGTTTTTATGACAGTCCCCCTTTATGGACCCCCAACTCTAAAGCTTTTAAGATCCTCCAGTTTTTCAGAGCTGTCTTGCTTGTGGTTTATTACAGTAATTTACAGCCTGCCTCTAGATTGTCATAAAAAGAAAAGGATAGACCAAACACCCCTGTATTTTGCTTCCTGTGGTATTTTGTAACTCCTGAGGGCATTTTGTGTCCAAGTTTTGTAAGGAACTTGAAGTTTCCAGGATAAAAACATGTGTTGTGTATCTCAGAAATCAGAGGTCAGTATTCCAGCATCCTTACAGTTCCTTTGGTAGAGAGCCATGGGAAGTGCTCCAGTGTTGTGGGAGTTTGCAGATAAACAGAAAGATCAAATGGAATGAAACTCCAGATATGGTTGCAGGAAAAATACACATGTATTTTTCACCACACCCACCCTCCCTTCCACCCTGGGAAAACCAAACCAGTCAGGGTAACTACTTATAAAAATGATCTAAATGCAATTCTATACCATGCTGCAAAAACCCAGTATTTACTGATTCTGGTCAGCTTTCTTATCACAATCACTTCAGTGGTTTCAGGTTTGGTGATAAGCATAAGGGTCAGTGACTTTAGGAATGGGGAAGAGGATTATTGAGAGCAGTCTGTGGAGAAAATGTTTTCAAGTGGATTGTTTTCCTGCTTAGGCTAGATTACAACTGCTCCCTTTCCAGGCAGTCACTGAATAATCCAACCCATTTCAAAACTTGAGTTTAGGTGTCTATGGATTATCTAAATGGAATCTAAAACATCACCTTATCAGTCTGGAAGGACTTAGGTACAGTCCTGAGTGGAACTTGCATTGCTGAAACAACTTGTTTGCTTTAGTGAACAGGATTCCTTTCAGAAGGACTGCAAGTTACCATTTCTATTTCCTCATCTTGCTACTGTCAGCCTAGGGAATAAGGCTTTCAAAATTCAAATTTGTGCTCTTGAGGACTGTCCCACTCAAATACAGGGTCAAAGCTGTTCAGGTATGTGTTGGAACAATGAGTTCGGTGCATGTGATTCAGAGTCCAGTAATCTACATTTTTATGTTGGGAAGCTTTTCACGGGACAGAACTTCTAACTGGTTTCGGTAGTCCTAATTCAGTTCATTATACATCAGTGTTACTGATGCAGGAATTAAGCACATGATGTATGGGATGATCAGATTGTGTTTTCCTTCAAAGTGATCAGACTTTCACAGGTGTTTTCGTTTGGTCACTGATGTGCAAGGAAATTTACAGGCACTTCTCTTTGTAATTCAGTCAAATGCCCAGTGTAATCTTGTGTATGCCAATGGATGACTGAGCCCTTCCTTGCCATTAAACAGCTTGGGAAAGAAACTTCTTCCAAGCCTTCAAATAGCTGTAATGGAGAATGAGCTTTTAGCTCTTTGCAATTTTGGCTCTTCTGGAAGTTGAGTTTTACTGAGAATGCAGACCAGAGTTTACAGGATTTTTAATAAGTCACAAGTGGGCTCTAACTTTGTAATTGATTTATTCTAGCAAAAACTGAGTGCAAACTTGACTCCATAACAATCGCTAGAATTCTTTGCCTCTGACTTCATTGTGGCCAAGATCAATGTTAAGAATTATTGCAAGGTGACTGTTAAAACTGAAGTGCAAAGTAGTAAAATGGGCTGGGTATAAATCCTCTCTCCAGACAGGCTGTATTTTTCCTGTTTTTTCCTTGCAGTTAACACTGGATAGACATATGGGCATTTAGATAGATAAATCAATATCTAATTCACAGAGGCTGCTGATGAGATCATCGTAGCAGAACTTGTCACTTGCAGATATAGTAATGCATCTTTTAATAAGGCTAAGCTTTGTAAATGTTGTAGCTTTTCAGGAAATGATAAATTTAAGTAATGTACAGCTGGTAACAGCTAAGGAGCAAAAGAAAAAGAAAGCAATACTCACGTACTGCACTCAAGGTTAGTGCCACAGCTAATCACATGGAAAACAATTTTCACTCAAACCAGTGTTTTGTCAAGATGTTTGTGTCAAAGCAATGACCTTAGTTCACATTTCGCATAACTTATTTCATACAAAAAAAAAAGAGAAAATAACAGCAAAAAGGCTCTCCAGTATTTCTACTAAGGATGCCAAGTGTTTCTGTGACCTCAGGGAGCTATGACTTTGAATAGCTTTTAAATCGCCTCTCAGCATCCTCATGGAAATACAAGTTGTATTCTAGCTAAGATATGTCACATTTTAAAATGAACAGGAAAGGTTTTGCAAAAGCATGATTTTGCTATTGGGACTCCCTTTCCTGATGGCTAAATTTAATCATCGATTAAAAAACTGCAGCCCTGGGTAGCTTTCGGGAGGAATTCTGCATAAGGTGTTCATTTTATGAGCTTCAATTTTGAAATGGTAGCCTAATATTGATTATATATGTAATTTTGAGCTGGAAATAGTATAACCAATGATTGGTATTAAACAAGTGCTTTAATGATATCTGCTGTATGTGAAAGGACACTGTTATTCCTTTTAAATGATGTAGCACTTTCCTGCAGAAGGATCCCTGTTTTAGTGATACTACTAATGATGTGAGACCATTGTGCAGTACTGCCTTGAGAAAGTCCAGGGTTAGTTCTGAGCAGCCTGGTTTGTATATGGCACAGTAGAGCACCATTAGCACACCAGTGAAATCCTAGAAAGAATGCAATTATGATAGCATAGCTTCTAGGACTAACCTAATTGCCTTGTCTTCCACCAGCTTGGGTATCTCTACACAGCCCTACTCAGTATGGTGTAAACGTAGCCTAAAAACTTAATCTCACAGATATATGAATGTAAGTAGCTTCATTCACTTGACTAGCTCTGTTTAGAATTAGCTACGTGTTTGAATAAATACTTGCACTTGGGGTGTAAAAGGCAGAATTAAATTCCACAGTTCAATTGCTTCTTTGGTTGGTGGTTAAGGGAAAGCTCATGGCAGCATGAGCTTCAGCACTGGAAGGAAAAAACAGAAAACCAGAAAAACAGGTGGAGCCACAGGCAAAAAACCACAACTCACTTTATAGCAAAGGTTGCCAGCATTAAAATTACATTGAGTTAGCTGTAAAATTGCAGCTAAATATTAGATAGGTGATCTGCACCTCAGTTGTAAACCTCAATTTGATTTCTAGTGTAATAATTTTAGTCAAAATGTTTCTCAAAGGATCATTAGCATTAGAAAAGGTATAAATAGGATTTTATTGAAAATACAGTTCAATAAACGCTAAGAAATCACTGAGTTCTTTCTGCATTGGACTCAAGTTCAAGGGCCTTTTGCTGAAACTTCAAGACAAATGCTAATGACGGGCTGAGCTTCTACTGTGGAAATAGGAAACTTGGCAGAAAAGCAAAACCAGGACAAATATGTGAATTCAGTCATAGTTTAGCTTAAGCAAAGCCATATATACAGAAATAGCTACACATTTTGCTAAGCAGATGTGACTTCCCTTTTGTAAGATTGGGATAGCACTTCCAGATTTTTAACTTTGCTTATCCATTCCCAGTGTTATATAGCTGATATATATATATATATATATATAGTTATATCTAGCTCTTCTTACAATTGCTGTGTATTTTTTAGCAATTAACTTACTTTCCTAAAGCACATAAACTGAAATGAGATTGTTTTCTGGTCCTGCCTGTTGAAGGTCATGTCACTGTACAGGAGTAAGGGAGAGATTCATAGGGCCAGAAGGAGATTGAGGAAGGGAGCTCGCTTTGTTCGCAAGAATGAATAAGTCTCTCCTGAAATGATCACATTACTTGTACTCTAGCTCAAGATGAAAACTGATCATTCACTGCTGAAGTCATGGGGTTTTTTTCCAAATAGGTAAGATCTTCACACAGATCTGAATTGTAAGGAAAATTAAGACTAATTGGTGGTTGGGATTTGAGTCTCCCAGCTGGCTTCACTATGCACACTCCTCTCCTCAAGCCTTTCTGTGGAAGAGTGAGTTTAGTACTCTCATTTGGCTTGTATTTTCACAGTGTGTAATGGAGCAAGGTGTTGTCCCTGGCTGTACTTCCCTGAGAAGTGAAGGCCTAACTCATGCTCCTTCAGAAATATCCACTGCTCACCAGTCACTTGCACCTACCCATGTTTTTCCATTTATAGAAAGTCTTGCTGTAAAGACAAATGCAAATTAAAACAGAGACATATTCAACAAGACTGACACATCCATGTGAACATTATGCGCTACCCCCAGTCTCACTGTATGCTGTAACTGGGAGCTGTGTCTCACCTCATCTGCCTTCTGAAGAAGGATTCAAATAGGTTTTTACCTACTCTTCATAATGAGAATCCTGGAGTGAGACTAACTTAATCTACAGAATCTCATTATCGGGGTTTTCATTTGGGGTTATTTGTCAGTACTGTGGCAGAATTACATCACTTAAATGAGTTTAATGTTGAGAAGATGAATTAGACCATCAAATCTGAAGCTCTGCTAGGGTATTGCTGGTGTTACTGCTGTTTGGAGCTCACCAAATCCTAATGTTGTGGGTCTTCTAACTGTAGTTTTGGAAGGTGAGGTCTTTTTTTCTTAATCTTTTACTAACGCTAAAATAACATGGATTAATAATGTTACAAATGAAGCTTCTCTACTCCAAGGACTGGTACAATGTAGACTAAAAATAATACTTAGCAAAAGTATTTTTAAGGTATATAGGTTTGTGTATGTTTAGAAATTGTGCAACTTCAGTCATTAACCCCTGAACCTACATGTTAGTCCTTTTACAGAAGCAGAAACTTGGATACAGACATCAAATGCCTTTGTCCCGAGGCTGTAATAAAAGATCCTGTCGGTGGATTTTTTCATATGGTTGATCTCTTGACACACCTCAACCTTGATGCAGAGATACTTCCTCAGCCTAAGAGGATACATCAAATTCACCTTAAGTTTCCTTGGCTGCTTTCCCAAAATTGCAAACCCAGGTTAGAGCATAGCATGCATTGTGGTTGTATTTGTTTTGTAGTATGCAAGTGCTTATGCCTCAGATAGTGGGGTGTCCCTACTCACAGGCTCTGATTCTCATTAATTTAGTAGGTTTGCAATCAAAGGGTGATATGTGAGTGACAGATGTTCGTAATTCCTGGTTCTTGGAGCTTCCAGGCAAAGGGCAATCCCTGAAACTGGGGCATATGAGAGAAGACATGAAAAAGAAAATGCTGAGCTGAGACAAGAAAGCTAGGAAGGCTCTTGAGATCATGGCTCCTCAGCTTTTTATTTCAAAACCAGTCAGGATCTTAGAGCCAAAGCAAAACAACTTACTTGTTATTTTTATTGGCATGATAAGGCTGAGACCATCAGCCATGCAAAACTGTATCACTCATAATATCTCATGCATTTGGGTAAAGGGCACAAGTGATTGCAGTAGCTTTGCCTCTTGGCAGTGGCTGAGCAGATGATGGACTCCAGTGCTTTAACATCAGTGCCTACATTTCCCCTCAAGATGGCTACTGAGAGCTTTTCCTCAACCTCAACAGGAGCTAAGGCTGGCTCTTTAGATGCACTTTGTATTCAAAGATGTGTGTTGGTGCAGGCATTTTGTAAATACATAAAAGGGAAGGAAAATAGGAGGGAGGGCTCTTCCACTGCTATTTGTATTTTACCTTACATCACATATACAAGACTACTGCATTCAGCAATTGTGCATTTTAAACAACTAGCCTGATGCTTGGGATATCTGTGGCTATTTACTTCTTTGCTGCAGGCAACCTGTGTGACCTTTGGACTTCACTGAATACCATTGTCTCTATTTCCCACCTGTGAAAACAAGGCTCAAAGTACTCCACACTTCAAAGGCCTTTCTATTTATTTTTATTTTTTGAGAATAATTGCTTTATTGTTACAATAAGAACGATCATAAAGCGCACAAGGCAGAGGGACACCAGGCATTAGTGATATTCTTCTACCTGAAAAGGCAGCACATATGGGGAGTTAATAATTGTCAAATGTAACTACTGTCAAGCTAAGGCTGCTTTTCTGAACAATGTATAGAGTAGATAGCTAATGCCATAGCAATATAAGGAAATCAGTGTTGTAGCTTGCGCTGTAGCTCAGCTATGGGATGGAAATTTCTTTCCAATTTGTTAATGAATTAGTGTAGCATTATGTTAAATCCAAGAAAAGGAATATGAGAGAACACTGGAATGGCCACACTTCAAAGACCTTGAGAAGTCTGTTGTCTGCTGCTGCTGTTGGCCTTGCCTGATAAGGAACACTGCTGCACCCTTAAAGTCCTGATTTTGTTGGTAGCTCTTCTTGAAAAGCAGCACAAGCATAATGCAGCAAACTTAAATTGTGTATGACAAGTTGTGCTTGCAAGCAGTGACACCATTCTTCAGCTTGATTAATTAGAATTTAATCAATAGCTGGGACACAGCTGTCAACTAGCAAACCAGCATATGGAGCTAATCTGTGATTGAAGAAAATAAGAACTCTGTGTACATATTAGCCCTATGCTTTTGTTACAGAAATCACTGTTTATGTTTGGATCTCACCACATTGACAGCAAGTCTGAGTTCTTCCTGTGACTTCACTTTCTAAGGCACTGGAGAAAATGGCATATGAAGATGAGCTTTGTGTTAAAAGTAAATCTAGTGCTGTGCTGCTATCTATAGTATTTCCTGTCTCACAATAGCCCACCCAGCTGTCTTCTCTATAGCTGAATATTCAACCCTAAGTAACGATACACTGAAGATGTAATTCTGCAATGCAGCACAGTGCCAGTGGCAGCTGTAGATTTGCTATCCCCATGCATTAATACAAACTGTAGAAGCCTTAGTGTCTCTTAAAAACTTGCGTGGCCAAACCATGCTGCTTGGGAATTACTGATTTACCTGGGAGACTTCTGGAACTGTACTTGTAATTGTTCCCTTAGGAGATTTTAGCACAAGTTCCCTGAAGTATGCAGAGTGTAAAATTATGTTATTCCTTAGGACTGCGAGAAGATTGAACTCTCTAAGAGAAGGCTGTGTGTAGAAGTACCTGAATCTACACGCTTCTCTCTATGAGATGCAGCTAACCTCTATTGCACGCCTGACCTTGATAAGTCATTCTTCATCAACAGATACTACAGCCAAGGCAGCTACTTTGACATATAGCTACGATAAGGAATTCTGTGAAAAAAATCCCACCTTTAGTTAAATGAGATTCCCAAAGTCAGGACTCTCACTGCCTCATTTACTGCCAGTTACTGAGCTGAGCTGTACTGTTGCTGAGTCACTCAGAACATTCCCACCAGGTGGGACAGCACTCATATTAGGCCAGAGAAAGCATTTCGGTTTCTCTGAAATAGTGCAAGATGATGGTCCTGATTACTAGAATGTGTACACAGCAGAGGCCAGGAATGTGCAAGGAGCTCCAATGGCTCAAGGTGGCTGTGCCTGCTCCCCAGCTTGCACATCCACACAGAACCATGGCAGTAGCACTGTCTTTCTCAGCATCTGGCCTAATATGTCACCATGGGGAATCTTTGATTTAACTAGCAGATACCAACAGCCACAGAGCCAGGTAAGTCTCCAGTGAGTGCACCAGTGCACGTGCAGCAGAACATTATTCCAAACAAAGTTTGTGTTAGCTTGGGTTCAGAAACATCCCCTCCAGATCTGCCTGCTCTGGCAGGTAGTGCTTTGCTTTAAATATCATTCTATGCTGCTTTGACTTTTCCTCCCTCCTATAAGTTACAGAGCTTGTCTAAAAAGCTGGAGGGGCTTTTTTCATGAAGTGGAAGCATTCAAGCAGATTGGCAGATCTGCTGCAGGCACCAACAAATAAATGATATCAAACCTTGCTGAACATAGCGCAGATGTAAGTTTCAGCTGTCAGAAAGATGCATTTGCTCCTCCTGTCCTGTGCCATCAGGCTATATACCTCATAAAGATGAAGGCACAGGTCTGTGGTGTCCAGCAGTTATAGGTTCTTGCCTCCAGAAGCTGCTTACGTAGTTTCAAACAGAAGCATCTACAACAGATTACAGCAAGGGATGGAGGACAAAAACAAGGGTAAGATGACTGGAGATTTCCATTGTGTCTCTTGGAAATCTCTTCTTGCTGAGATTCATTTCTGGTTTGTGTTCAATATGACACTGTCCTTACCCCCTTGGTGTTTCCTCTTTAAACTCCCATGCTGGAGGAGCTGCTGGGCACTGTGAGGGACAGTGGGGCACACAAGCAAGCTTCTCCCATGGTGTTAGAGTCACTATAAGCAGTGCATGTCCATCTGAGGTGCATGTGAGCACATCTCCCATTTTGGAAGTGCAGTACACTTGTCCTCCCTGTTCATTTCCTCCCAAGCTACCTCCTCTCATTGTCATCCTCCCCACAGCATTAGGCTGTGGAGTCTCATTCAGCCATCTTCACAATAATGCTTTATTTACGCTGGAAGTTCAGATTGTTATTTAAAGGGATTATTTCCCCCTGTGAAACTCCAGGAGCTACTGGCAGGCCTGAACAATGCTTGAGATAGCTGCCTCCCCACCAAGAGCAGGCTCCAGGTTAAGTAAGTCTTGAGACCTAGGGCAGGGAAGAGGTTGTGAGTTCCAAGCAGAGAGAGAACTCCTTCTGGTTCCCTGTTTTTGCAAATATTATGGCTGCATTTGGGTTGGATGAGTCAAATTGTTTGAAACTGCCTGAAACTCACTTTGCTTGAAGCCACTGGGGGCCATGCCAGTCTCCCAGTTCTCCTTTGATGTATGTCTCCCAGCTAATGCAGGAGCAGTCAGCTGCATAATCTTGAGGAGAAGCAGGAGTGGAGCTTGCCTCAATGTCCTCAATGTATGTAAAATAAGATATGTTTAATTTAAAAATGCCACCACACACATAACGCAGCTCTGGTAGCTAACAGCCCAAACTGATCACTGTAGCCAGTAGGGATCCTGTGGGCTGAATGATGACAGAAGGCATGAAAGACCTGTGATTTTTAAGTCTCTTTTAATCACTATGCTCTATCATAGGAAATGCAGCATCATTTCTGTCCTGCGTTACTGAAACAGCCCCTGTGATCTCCTGTGTTCGTGATGAGGTGAGGGGTGTCAGTGTGAAAAGTTTTGCTGTAACTTTCTTATAATGGGTTTGTTAGCACCATGGCGGGACCTGGGCCTGCACATCTGAGAGGATCTGGCGGGGTGCCCTGCCCCAGCTGCACATAGACGAACCTCCTGCTGGGGGCCATGCCGTGCCCTGGCTGCACCAGCACACCTCATCACCCCAGTGCACTCCCCCAGGCCCCACAGCCCAGGGTGCCATTTTGGTGCCATTCTTACCCTTGGCCATGAGCCCAGCCCCATCCCCACTGTCCTGGCTGACGGGGGGGCAGAGGTGCGGACTGTTTCTGAGGCTTCAGGCTGCTGCTTAGATTAATTTTCTGGCTTGTTTGAGTGGGAAGTTTTGGGTTGCTTTGTTTATTTGGCAGAGGTTTGCCCAGCATGGCTCTCAGTGAGCTCCTCGAGGCTGAGCGGGCAGAGAAGGTGACACGGCAAGCCCCACTGGCCCTCTTGAACCACCATGTGTGTTGCTGATGGTGTGCTTTGTTAACTTAGTCTGTGATATCCCAGCTCCAGGGGAGGTGACTGGCTGTGCCACACACCCCCTTCCCCATCTCTCTGAGGGCTCACCTGCTGCCACAGGAAATACATTCACATTGCTGTGAATTCATCACATTGTTCAGAAACACCTTTTAGAGTGTATGTACCTCATATTTATTTTCATATGTATCATCCTCTCTTAGACAAAGGCACTAATACATGTATGAGCCCTGAGACTAAAAACAAGCGTGGATTGTCAAAACCAAAGAGAGGCCAGCCTGCCCACAGCAGCACACAGGAAATCAAGCTAAGCCTGGGCCAAAGGAGGCAAAGAAATTATGTACCCATCTCATGTAAGAATGAGCAAATGGAGGATTTACGTGGCAGGGGCTGCTGTTTTACCCCTGCAGTGACTACATGCAGCGGTGAAAGCCCTCTGCTTCCAAGCAGCCTGGGTGGGTGCCTACACGTTCAATGCCTGTTCCAGTTCTTGGCTCAGTTCTCAGTGCACATGCGTTGTTTCAAAGCCCTCTCCCCTTGGTGTCCATGTTTTTAACTAAACACACAGACTGCTACAAGCATGCTGTCTGCAGAAAGAACTACGCAAAGCCTGGCATGGTATATTTTTCATTAAAACAGGATTTAGAAGGATAGTTTGCAGCTAATGAGTCAAACTGCTTGCTGCTGCTCAGTGTCCCTCCAAAGGTAAGCACAAAGCTTTTGTTCCCCACTTTTATTCACAGCTTAGAGAGGAACACATACTTTTTGATGTCTAGCTCCCAGTTAGTTTCCCGGCTTTGAACTTACTGCTATTTCTGTTTCATATTATTTAACTTGCTCAACTCCAATATTCTTTCTGCACATGCAGAAAAATCACTTTTATCAAAAGCCGGTTCAGTTCAGCCAATTTGTGTTCCAGATGTTCAGATGGTAGTTCCATCAGTTCAGTGATTTTATGTTCTTTTAAACTTTAACAGCAAACGTTCACGGTTTACATCTTAAACTTATTTCATTCATTTTCAAAAAGTATACGAAACTTGTGTTCTAATATGCAGTGTAAGAATTTAATGCTTTATTTTAAATAGGCTTATGTCTTAAGTGCACTATTGGATTATTAATGAATCCAGCTTAAGTGGTTACTTATGTGTAGGTGTACACATACACTTTCAAAGAAAACAAGAGTTTTAAATATCATGCAGTCTAAAGTCCTGATTTCCCAAGACTAAGGGGGGAGATTTATGTTTGCAAAACACTTGCTGAAAGATAGTGGTTAATCCTGACTCCTGATCTATCTTAAATATGAAAATATCATTCCTTGGATGCCTAAGAGGGATTCAAAACTTCTTCTGAATGTTCCTTGCACGTGTTTTGTATATGAATTAAAGGCCTCATGTCTGAACTTTCTGACATTTTTGTTTGAATTTTAAGGTGGTTTATGTGCAAATATAGGAGTTCTGTTGTAGTTATACAAGAAGCCATCTGAGTAAGTGGAACTGGAGAGTCAGTTACTTGGAAATGCTGAAATAGTTCTTTGCAGAACCCAGGATTAGAAGAAATATCCACAGATGTTAAGAAGGAATGACATAACTTTGATCACTTAAATTTGAACCTTTTAAAGATAAAATATTTATTTTAGGAAGCAAAAACATTTTTATAGAAGATGGACATAGCTACTCTCATTGAAACAGATCTTCACCTCTTGGAGGTCTTGATGAAACCTGCAGTGCATGGCACACTGTTACTCAAATTAAAGGAGATCTGTCTCTTTAACGACGTTCTCAGAAGTTTTTGGCACAAAGACAAAACTTCCACAACAGGACTGCTGATGCAGGATCACAGTCCTCATGCCTCTGCATTAGCAAATTGTTCGTTAATGAGCTGATAGGGCTAGTAAAACCGTTTTTTGCACAATGGCATTTAGCCAACAAGATATGACAGCTGAAGGTATTTTCCTGAAGCCAAGCTGCCAGGGGAGGTGTGCCTTCCATCTCCAGCAAGATTAGCCTCAAGAGTATAATTAATCTCATCTGAGATGCACATTCACTCATCCCCCCTTACATTGTTTTGTTAGGCTTGCCTGTTTTCTATGCCTTGCTTTTTCTTTTGCATGTTTAACCTTTCATCATTCACCAGCCTACTCACTTCTGCAACCTGTGTTGCAGTCCAGCCTGTCCTGGCCCTATGAAGGAGCTGCTGTTCCTAAAATGAACACAGAAGATACAGCTCAACAAGACAGTGACCCCACAGCCTGGCAGTACTGTATGCTATTTGGGTTTGTCACTGTACATCCATCCCAGCCTTCTCCTCTCCTGGTCAGCACTGTTTTGACAGACTAAATGGTGAACAAACATTAGTGCATTCCTATGAAAAATCTGTATTCTGATTTTCATATTAGTTTGCTTATTGTGGAATATTTAATTTCATGAAAATCATAATCTCTTCATCCCAAACATACTGCTGTTTCTCTCAAGATGTCAAAATCAAGACTTTGGGATGGAAGTTAAAACATTTAACCAGCTTTAATAGAGACATCGTTGAACAAAAGCAATCTGAAAAAGTATTGATATCTAGTTTTAAATTGTGTAATAACTTCAGTAATATATTCAGAAACTTTTGTAATGGGAAGAGGCAACTATTTCTCCTATTAACCAGCAGATAACTGAAATTCAGTTCATCCTGCACACTCTCTGACAAGAATGCAGAAATATGATTTTATTTTTTTCTCCATTGTTTGTCTCAGGAATGGTCCTCAAATTATTTGGTAAATAGGTAAGTAATGTAAATGTTTTTAATGCTATGGGCTTAGTGAAGTTCTATTTATAAACTGTTCATATCAGCCATACTAACTCAGACTTGACTTACTGCTCATTTAAATAAAATCCCCCTGTCTTTTCTTTTACTTATCTTTAACACAAGAAGACAGGTCTGGCAAGTGATGTGAAGAATAAAGATCATTGTGATTTTTTTCTAACCTAAAAAAATACATATCTTTCATGAATAAAAGCTTTATTCTCCTCACTCCTAAGGTATAAATCTCTCTGTAAAGAGAGAGAGGGAGACCAAGCTTGATAGTGGATAAACTGATGATTGCAATCTCCTTGTGCTTCTTTGAGCTGTTTTCCATGTTTCTCTCTTCTTCCTTTCAGAATAAAATAATCCCTGTTTTATGGTTGTCCGCCACTTGACTTGGAGCACGGCAACTATCACACTGCCTGGTACAGTAAGACAGCTTGGTGACTATCCTGCTCAGCCCCTAAGATTTTGCTTATCTCCTTCTGGTTTAGAGCAGAAGATTTTAGTAATTTCGAGTGATTAACATGCGCGGTGCTTGTCACCTGAAAGCAGCCCTTCCTACCCGGGAGGTGTGCCCGGGGTGACTCAGCCTGGGAGCCTGGCCTTGTTTCCCACCTCAGTGAGTCACCAGCAAGAGGCATTTCCAGAGAAGTCAGTCCAGGAACAAACAAGGTGCACATATTTTGGGCCCTTGGAAATGGGAAGCAAACACAGCTCCTGCGCTAGTCAGGCAGGCTGCTGTCACCTTTCCCCACTGCCCTCCCGGTCCCAGCATTTAAGGAATGTCTGAACCCACATTTTTTTCCCCTCCTGAGGACCGGTTAAAGCCTGAGCCTGCAGGCCAGCTGACTGAGCTAGCTTTGACACTGACTCATTGTGTGATCTGGAGTAAGTCACTACAGTTATGTGTACAGTGTGCCGGGCAGAGATATCTGCTGTTCTGGAAGTGGGGCTGGCACTGTACCGCGGCTGCTTTTGTCAGCTGTGTGGCAGCAGGACAGGACAGTGGGAATGCAGCTATTCAGTTACTCCACATCATGCAGATGTCCTGCCTCGCTCAGAGGTTTGCTCAGGAGATTCTGTGCAGCGTTACACCACGAACTGAGGTACATCCCTCTTTACCCCTTGTTTTCTTCACTGGCATCCTTGTGGTAGGACACAGTATTTGAGATTCTCTTAACAAAGGCACTTTATTCCAGCACTAGGCCTTTACGTGCTGCAGAGCCCTGCTAGGCGGCTTTTGGGTGTGCCTCTAAGCCTGGTTTTAGAACTGTAGAAAGGCTGCGTTCAGTAGCACTGGCAGTTTTTCATTACAGTGCAATCTAGAAGCTGATGCCAAAATCAAATTGAACCAAGAGATACCTGAGAAACTGAGGAAAAAACATTAAGGAAAAAAAAATTACACATTTCCCGGGGGATGGGAATGTGAAAGTCATTATGAAAGGAACAAAAGGGTGATAATGCCATGTCTGTATGCATGCAGTGGTAGGCAAACCAGAGCAATATGAGTTCAGAATTAATGGGAAATAAAAAGTGAGAGTTATCTTAGTGGTTGGAGCACAGATACTAGATGCTTAGGTATGACACTTGCATCACTGACCAGGCACAGATGAAGGGTAGTGGTGAGGTCAGATGTGATTAACAGTGTGAGTTGTAGAAGGAATGAATCTGTCTGCATTTAGGAGAAAGGTCTCCTTCAGATTAGGCAGATGCTACAGACTGTTTCTGGCAGGGCTGTTATGTCCTGCTGCATCCACCGTGCCTGCAGTCCTCTGATAACACTGTACAGTACTTCACAGACATGGGTATTAACCTTGCTGGCTGCAAGCCATGCGTGTGTATTTCAGTGAAGATGTGCTTACTTGGTACATTCCACGGCAAGTCTGCCAGTGCAAGTTAATGCCACTACCTGTACAAGAGTTACTGACTGCTCTTACACCACTAAGTTGTTCAACATTTTTTCCTGTGTCTGAAGATAAACACTTTAATTACCCAAAGGGCTTCTCTTCTCTCTAGCTCTTGATCAAGCAGTCATCTTTACTGACTATTCCAGAAAGCAGCTAATGAGGAGTGCAAGTTTAAGAATTAACCAATGATACAGAAATCAAGAGAGTGCTGTGAAAATTGCATGTGCATGAACCTAATGAGTATTTCAGCCCAGTTAAGGTATACATACACTTACAGCTAAACTAGTGAGTGGGAGACCTCCAGGCAGAGAAAAATAATGTTTCATAGGCCTGCAGAAATTTAAAAAACTTAAAACTTCTGAACTGCAATCTCTGCTTTCCTGCTTTTAATGACAGCAATCGTACAAAATAATGGGAAGACAAAGCCCATCTGAAACATGCAATCTTTTCAACAGCTATGCTACTGTCATTGAATGTGTACAGATTCTATGATTCCTCCAGCTGAGCCTGTTGTGACTCCTGCTCATGACAGGATGTTTTCTCTCGCTCACATTTTTATATAACGTGCAGCATCTTCTCCTTAGTAACACTGCTTCTTGTGATTTCCAGATACACACTGACACATCTCTGAGGTTCATCTCAGTGCTCAGTGGAAAAGTTCCTGCAGCTAATTACTTTTTCACCATCACGGGTGTCTGAAGTCTTATGGGAAACCTTCTTGCCCATTTGAGAAAGAATTTGAGTTTGCTTTTTCTTGGTTTTCAGGGGCCAATCACACAATGTTCCATATAAAATGCACAAAACTTGTCATCTTAATAGGCTGGTGATGGCCACACCACCAAGCACCTTGCCAAAGACAGTATGGACAACACAAGTGTGAAATAACATCTTTTCTCCAGCATTTTCTGGGAGACTCAGTTTAATCCAGCCTTCTGGAAGGCTCTTCACAGATGGATTTCACTACCAACTCCTCGATCTCAGATTCACAAATAGAAAGGTGAAGTACTTTGCCTCCTCCTGCTGCTATGTCACCCCATACAGCAGCTGCAGGCTCTCAAGCCTGTAGGTAACCCCACCTCAGAGGATTAGGGGCACCTAAAACAATCCCATGCACAGGAACACGTCGGTCTTAAACAGTCTTCATTTTTCTGGAGGGTGTAAACTAGAAGCTCTAGAGAGAAATTTCTTTACTATTTCTCTCTAGAGAGAAACTTGCTTTGCTCTGAGGGTGGTGAGGCACTTACATAGGCTGCCAAGAGAAGCTGTGGATGCTCCATCCCTGGCAGCATTCAAGGCCAGGTTGGAAGGGGGTTTGAGCAACCCAGTCCAGTGGAAGGTGTCCCCTGCCTGTGCCAGGGGGTTGGAACTGGCTGGTGTTAAGGTCCCTTCCAACCCAATCCATCCTCTGATTCTACAAAACTGCTCATTTGGAGAACTTTAGTCCTAAGCAGGTCTGTCTAGCCAGTGCAGCACACCCAAGGCAGCATCCCTTCTGTCAGTTCAGCAGTAGGTTCAGTCTGTGGGGCTTTTCTTACAGTGTTTTCAAAAGATTGTATGCGGGAAGACTCAGGGATAGGACAGCCGAGGTCAGAAGTTGGATCATCCTGGAGGTACAATTTTGGGGGCGTTTTGTACTTCAGCTGCTGCAGATTAAGGCAATCTTTCGGGCACTGAATCTCTCATCTCCTCTCCTTTTTAGGAAGGGATTGGAGGGGAATTCAAACATAAGGAGGAAAGTTAAATTATTGATTTGACAGATAGGAATTGTTTGTGCAGTGCTTTGTTCCAGGATGGAACATAACATCGTATCAAAGCTTAAGGTTTTGGCTAAATCAATTAGCTCTATTGAGCATTTAACAGTTGGGATACTTGAGGTAGCTGAAAGCCAGAACAGCCTTGACAACATAGCTACACTAGATGGTCAGAAGAGCAACCATTTCCAAGGTATATGCAGCTTCTAACAGTAAAACTATGCTTTTGCTGAGAGAGTGAATTCCAGCTTCCCAAAGCAAAATAAGCTACCTGGACAAAACCATCATTTTCTCTGCTTATACCTCCAACTGCAAAAGGTGCTTTTGCTGGTACAGCTCTGCCTTCAAAGGATCTTATCACAGCTCTGGCTGACACAACTGTGCCAGGAGGCTCTGTAGCAGAGACCTGACATGAAAACACCCTGGTTTAGCTTGGGGGTCAACACCCAGCTGGGAATAAAGAGAAGGACTCAACACATCCACTTTCTGAGCTGTCCAGAAATGAAAGCTGTGTGCAGCCTGAGTGTGAAATCATTGACCTTTGGAAAGGAGAACCCTGAGATCTTTCAGCTGCTGGATTTTGGGCAGTAGGTTTGGTCTAAAGGAAAACTTTTGGGGCCCAACAATGTGCTAAAGTTTTAGAAAAATAAAACAAAACTGGCTGCAATGTACATGGATATTTTTGTATTTCAAGGCCCTGATTGTGAGCTAGCACTGATACTGAGCCAGGGAGCTAATGACCATCATGCTGCTAAGCACAGATGGCTTCCACAGGAAAAAGAAACCTGGACCACAACAAGTCATTAACACTCCCAATGAACTCAGGTGAGTCACTTTAACTGACTTTATAAGTCACTTTATAAGAAAAGATAGTAATGCTGCTGAGAATGTAGTAAGGATAACTGCATTAAAAACTGCATCGTGTATCACTCAGCAATGAGGCATAGGCAAAACCCCAGAACAGATGCACAGCAGATTTAATGAGAGTGCTTTTCATTGTTGATTTGTAAGGGGCTTTGTCTGAGAGTCACTGCCAGTGGAAGGCATGGTCCTGCTTGTGCTTCCACGCTGGACACCCAATTCCTGCCAGTGATCCTGGAGGCTTGGAGTGCCTGCCTACCCCACAGATCCAGCTGAAAACTAACTGCACTGCAATACCACATCCATAGTTGTACCATGCTGTGAATGTGCTGAAGACTCAAAGTGCCACCTGAAGAAGATCATGTAAAAGAGTGTATGCTGTGCCTTCAAAATGTCTGACAGCTCTTGAAATACCAGGCTTAATGCCATTTATTGATCTGTAACCACGGAGACAGGATGTGTTCCCATTGCAAAGTGAGGGAAAAGCTCTTTCCCTTTCCTCCTCAAGCAGTGAAGAATGTTGAAAATCCTCTTATTTCTTATCATAACCTCCTGCAGCCTTCACAGGAGAGATGAGTGAGGTAACTGACTTCTCCAGGGCTCCTGCGTTTTCACAGAGGTGGAGAAAATCAACCTTTCCTTGCAAACCAGCCTGGAGCAAAAATGGCTAAGCTATTTTGGGAGATGAGAGATAAGCAAGCCAGAAAGCCTTATCAGAGACTTGTCTTAACTTGCAAAGGTATCTTCTTTGATGAAAGAATTCAAACAGTTGTTTGAAACATTCTGTCAGCTCAGATTTGTTTTCAGAGAGCTCTCATTCATGTCACACGCCATCCTGACAAATAAAGTCCTCCTGCATTATGTTCTTTAATAAGAATCGTCACTTAAAACCACAGAATGGTTTGGGTTGGAAAGGACTTTAAAGACCACCTAGTTCCAACCCCCCTGCCATGGGCAGGGACACCTTCCATTAGACCAGGTTGCTCCAAGCCCCATTCAACCTGGCCTTAAACACTAACAGGGATGAGGCAGCCACAGCTACTCTGGGCAGCCTGTGCCAGAGCCTCACCACCCTCATGGTGAAGAATTTCTTCCTAATGTCTAATTTAATTCTCCCTTCTGTCAGCTTAAAGCCACTCTCCCTTGTCCTATCACTACATGCCCCTGTAAAAAGTCTCTCTCCAGATTTCTTGTAGCCCCCTTTAGGCACTAAAAGGCTGCTCTAAAACCTCCATGGAGGCTTCTCCAGGCTGAGCAAGTCCGACTCTCTCAGCCTGTGTCCATAGGAGAAGTGCTCCATCCCTCTGATCATCTTCATGGCCTCCTCTGGATTCTCTCCAACAGCTCCATGTGTCTCATGTGTTGGGAGCCCCACAGCTGGATACAGTACTCCAGCTAAGGAGTGGAAGGGGAGTGGAAGAGCAGAGTGGAAGGGGAGAATCTCTCAACCTGGTCTTGCTCCTTTAGTTGCAGTCCCAGACATGGTTGGTTTTCTGGGCTGCAAGTGCACACTGTCAGCTCATGTTGAGTTGTTTCACGTTAATTTTTTGAATTAAAAATCAATTACAATGTAAGTAAAGGAATCAATGGAACACTCAATTCAGAACGCAAAGGCTGATAAATACTGGACCTCAGTGGAGATCAGTATTTGTTCCCAGTCTTTGTTACTGGGCAAGTCCAACTGCAGCCATTCCAGGAGGGGTATACAGCACTGCATGTGGGAGCCCTAGGATTCAGCGTGGTGCTAGCACTTGCCCATTGGCTGACCACAAACTGGCAGCACACGCTGGAGAATCTATGAAGATCTGAGGAAAATGGGCAAAAAGACCAACTGTAGGAACTGACAGCATCAAAACCCATAGTTAGCCACTGAAGTTTTGAAGGAGAAGCACTAGAAACAGAAGACACTAAAGAAAACCAGGCATTTTAGTTGCACGCATGCATGAGTTTCTTTTCTTGCAGTTTAAAACTTGGTCCCCATGTTTAACTGCAACTGCAGCCAATGCAACAGGCCAGTAACTTGCTAGAAAAAAGCAAATTATGAATTGAGTTGCCCTCTTTGCAAACTGCTTAAACTGCGAACGGTACCTTCCCTGTTTCGTTGAGAATCCAGAATGTTTGCTTCCAACATGCTTTTGAATGGAAACTTCCACATTTTTAGAAGCTATGGTCAGAAACGAACTACAACCAAATCATTTCTTCCACACACAAAAACATTACATGACGAGTTTTGTCTAACCCAGACTTTGGAGAGAGGATGGGAGAAAGAGCTCTGAAATACAGAAGTTTTGGGTCGACTCAAAACAGAGTGAAGTTAGTTGCCTGCACCTGGCTGCCAAGCCGAGCCCCCAAGCCTGCTTGTAGTACGACTCCGCTCCTGAATGCACCGGCGGAGAAGAGGGGCAGCTCGGCCCCCGCTCCGAGCCCGCCCTCCGCGGGCACCGAGTGACTGCTGTCGGCCCCAATCAGAGCTCCGGCCAGGCCCGGCCC
>JBAFWW010041454.1:0-11895 GCA_036873685.1 Agapornis canus
GAAGGGGTGTGCTGGGACATCACTACCAGGGAAAACTGCCTTTTAAAATTATAGGAGTTAAAAATGTATTAATCGCCTAGCAAAAGAGAAATGGGGGGAAGAGGCTTGAGTCTAAATGTGATGTTTGCATAGAAAAAAAAGCAGACATTATTAATTTCATATGGATCAAGAAAATGGTGAGACTTCCACACATCTAATGCCTAAAGAAAGCTGTAAAGGGACTTTTTACAAGGGCCTCTAGTGATAAGAGGGGAATAGCTTAAAACTGAAAGAGGGTAGATTTAGATTAGATACGAGGAAGAAATTCTTTACTATGGTGCTGAGGCCCTGGCACTGGTTGCCCAGAGAAGCTGTGGCTGCCCCATCCCTGACACTGCTCAAGGCCTGGTTGGACAGGGCTTGCAGCAACCTGGTCTAGTGGAAGGTGTCCCTGCCTGTGGGAGGAGGTTGGAAATAGATTAGTTTTAAGGTCTCTTCCAACCCACACCAGTCTGGGATTCTATGTTCTGTGGAGGATTTACAGCATAAATTGAAGCCTGTACTTCTGCACAGGAGGACTTTCTGCTTTGCCTGATAGGAAATTGACTCCTGTTTATTAAAATTCCTTTGCATTTCAGATCCCATCCATTCCCCATGAGGACCTGAAGGACCTCAGTGACCTCAGTGGCAGGACAGCACTTTGGGAGGCTGTGGTGTTGCCACCCCACATGGGAAGTACATAGTGGCCCAGAGCTGTCTTAGATGCTTTGATCCCAGCAGATATGTCTTCTGCCTTCCCCTGTGGGCTGTCTGCTGGTGGTTGCCTCATAGCAAGGCTGGGCTATCTTTCTGGAGTGGTTGTCTAGCTGCATTTCCTCTTGCCCTTCCCCTGTAACACATTAGTGGCTGTCTGGAAATGTTTTTGTTGTTGTTCTTTTTCAGTTTACAACCTGGAAATATCTGTGTGTAGGTCTCGTGTGATGGCTGAGGGTCAGTGTTTAGAAATTACAGGTCTAGTTAGGGCACTAAGGCAGTCCCTGCCTTAGGAGGACTTAGGACTGCATCCTTGGGTTCCCCAAGTGTGGTACAAATCCTCTTGCATGGTGGCACTGCCTCAGTGCTCAAAGTAGGTAGGCTCCTGCAATAAGTAGTAGGGATGTTTTGGAATAGGAAAGCATAAGCATTCCTTTGTGTGTTGCTTGAGGGGAATGGCATGTATGTCCTGAATCAATAAATGACTGCAAGCTGCATTAGTGTCAGCTGTCTTTTAAATTCATGACATTATTAACCAAAGGTCTTTCCCAGTACAGGAGCCTGTACTCATACATTCATGATGCTTTAGTCACGACAGTAAAAAGTTTAAGATACGGTACCCAGAACTGAGGAGCATAATCCAGATTTAGTTACTTAAATAAAAAGGATACTAACAGTCAGAGGTGCTAAGCAGGGCAGCATCATTTCTGGTCTCAAGTCACCCATAGTTTCTTACATAAACTAATCTGATTTTCTTCACTGCTTGAATCCCATCTGGTTAGCTCCTCACAGCAAAGTCACGTTGCATCTTCTCTAAGAAGCGTTTGTACAGGCATAACAAAAGCCTGCTGCTGAGATATGTCATGGTTTCCTAAGGTGTGTGCTTCCATTCAGCCCTGCACTTTAATTCAGCTGGAGAGATATTTTCAAACTTGTTATACCCTGTGATCTTGAACAACAGAATAATGAGCTGCTTACCCAGATGCCTCTTCTGAATGAGATACAGTGTGGGCTGCTGTAAAAGCTTCTGTAATCGCAACTCCTTCACTCTGAAGCTGAGTGTTGTTTGGACACAAAACACAGGAGGCCTGGACTTGCCAGGAAAGCATGAGTTGTGATAGGAATTGCACACTATTCACAGCAGCAAGTTAGACCTTTGCTAATAGCTGGAAAATGCAAGACCTGTAAATAAACCTGCTTGGCCACATAAGAGGAGGTTATCAGTATCCACCTTACTCCACAATGCCTTCTGAACTGCAGAGGTGAAATCCTTTTTCCTGATTTCATTGCTTTTGTGCCTGAAATAGAAGAAATCAAAGTGTTCTGAGGCTGCCTGCTGCCATCTGTCAGTTTAAGAAAGAAAACATGAGGATGTGGCAAGGCAGCATCATTAGGACCATCTGGGAGCATTGGGCACTGGGCGAACCAATTCCTGTAATTGTGGTAAGTATATTCTATGGGATTCCTTTTAATTGTTTCGCAGATCATCTTTGTTAATGTAGGAAAGCTCAATAGTGGCTAGTGCACACCCTTACAGAATAGCAGGGACATGGGCCAATACCTTGACTCTGTCAAAGAAATACACACAGCACTGTGGTAAATACAGTAATCTCCCTTTTTAGACATGATAGATAAGTATTTGATGAAATTTCTCAAGTCCTTAAGTTGGTTTCTTTTTGGGGGTGTTCAGAGGTTACAGGCAACCCCACTGTATCTCAGCTTTGCATACGTTGAGCTACTTCATTTTTTTTCTCTCAGAAATGGACAATAAGTCTGTACATTGATGTTTATTTAAACATTTACTGTGGCTCAAAGCATCATCAAGTAGGGATTTAAAGCCTAAAGTAGTTGCCTGATGATTAATTTAGCCTTCTAGCATTGCTGATTAAGGGCTCAGTTTACTTAAGAAGGATTTTCTGAAGTCAAATAGATGCAGACCTCCTCAGAGAAGATGGTTTTACACATCTTTAACTACCTAATTAAAACAAGTAAATGGTCTTTGTAAGAATTTATCTACTCCTTATTTTTACGTGGAGCAAATAAAGTTGTCAGATTGGTCTTTAGTGGTCCCAAGAACATCAGTAAATGAAGCTTTTCCTATGTATGGTTCAATTCCTTTCTTTTCCTTTTTGTGGTAGTAAGCACAGAACCGCAGTTTTGTCCTGCACAGTCATTAAAAGCAAATCAAACTAGACAACAAAAACAGCCACAAAAACAAAGAAACAAGCCATAAATCAAAGCGTTCCTGGTGTGGTAAATTCTTACTGGTTTGGGTTTGGTTTTGCTTGGTTAGAGGCTTTTGGTTTTTGTTTGTGGTTTTTGGTGACTTGTTTGCTTGGTTTGGTTTTTTCTGATGTTTCCTTTTTTTTTATAGGCAATTTTAAATGTTTTAAGTGAGAACATTAACTCCAGAAAATTTTATCTTTAAAGAGATTGTATTTTGCATTTCAGCTAAGATGTTTATATTTGTTTTCCATTTCTTCAAGCAAGCAGAAACATCATGTTTTGTTTTAGGCCATTATTTTTCTGGGTTTTTTTAGCTATATTAGCAAACAGCACATGTTGAAGCTGATGTGGAGGACCTGACAACCACAATATTTTCATTTCAATGAGTTATCACAATAGAGCTCCAGCCTGGTACCCTCAACAGACAGCTGGCTACAGACCATAGCACAGTGATAGGGACAACTGGGATGTTCATTTCAAAAGCATGTCCCTGGTCCAACCTAAACCACACTTTAGAGTTTTCCCCTGGATCTGCTTTAAACATCCTCCAATGGCCTGGTTGCTTCCAATAAACCAACTGATCCTTCCACAGGATCCTTCCAGCACAACTATTATACTGACATTGTCTTTTATTCCAGGATAAGTTTCAGATATAGAGAATGTGAAAACACTGAAGACTTTTTCTGATTAAGGACAAAAGTCTTTTATATGCTTTTCAGAACTACTATTGCTCTAGATGTTTTTTTGTTTTCTCAATACATAAACCAGACAAATTTAGTTATTTCTTACAGCTATCCAGACCATTGAAAAGGACTATACATTCTGGAAGGTGAAACAAACTGTTATTTTCTTTATTTATGTATATGACTGCATCAGAAGAGAGAATAGAAAAATAGCACAAAAGAATAAACAAGTTGGTTTTAACTCACGTTTGATTTTTTTAAGAGCAGTCATTAAAGTTTCAATCCTATTTAAAATTTCCACCAGTTATATTAAAAGCAATGCATTGCCATACTGCAAATAGATATATACCACAGGGCTACAATAACACATTTCTTATTGACAGTGAATTGCACTTCCTGTGAAGAAGAATAAACATATGGTAGAGGCTAATCATACAGAAAGGTCATACAATGCATTTCTAATTAAAAGCAGATTTTAGGCTTTCTTAGCTTCTTCTAAATGTAACGTGTGATTTGCTTCATGCTATTCCAACCAACCCAGCTCCATAAGACCCTTCGATTTGCTTTTGTCTAGCATGAAATTAATGCCCAAAGATCTTTTTTTCATCTACAAAATGGACATTCTCAATGAAATCTAACGGCTACCCAAGGATTTGTAATATCAGAGTAGTAAAGTGACTACACACTGCCAGTGCACAAGAAACCCAGCTCCATTCTGGCTGACATCCTGGTCTACAGGTTAAAACAACAAAGCTGGTTCTTTCCCTTTTCCTTTCATTTTTTTCTCAATTCTGCCAATAAATTGACATGTTATCTTTGGCAAATCAGTTTATTAGCAGCTTGGAGATAAAACACTCAGCTGTTGCAGAAGTACCTGCTACAGACAAGTGGCACAGTTTTATTCTTATTACAACTGCAGACTGTACCTCTATACTGTAAGCAAGAGGTGATGAAAGCAAAATATTGACAACATGGCTGGACAAACAATATGATGAACCCAGAGAGAAGAAGAAACATGACCAGAAAACCTCACCAAAATTAAGTGCTTAGGCTGTAAGACAAGGTTTTATAAACAAGCATTAAATGAGAGAAAAGAAGACTGAGCATGGATATTTAAACTTCAAAATATGACTGCTACTTGCATTCCAGATTTTTCTCACCCATGCTGTTATTTCAGAAAACACAGGGCATCTATTTTAAGAAATGAATTTTACCTGTGATATTTTGAAAACTCAGGAGAAATAAAAGTCTATTGATTTTATCTGCAGACAGAAACTCAGACACAAATCAAGGTGAACTGACAAAGCTAATAAAGGGCAAACCATCACCATGAAGTACAAGAGGGCAATTTACTCAAGTCCTTGAAGCAGCCCATTAAAAAGAGGCTGTGCTGCATAGTCAGCATCATTTGAGGATTTTTACAATCAAACTACTTGGCTAACACAAATTAATGAAAGCTTACCTTGTAATCAAACACCTCTATAAACCCATTTCCACCAGTTTGCGATGCCTGTGAATAGCACAGATTTTACTAGATCCAAAACTTTGGGGAATGGATCTTATGAACATGCACTGTATTTGTCTTAAGAAACTGTAAATTCTGCATAGTTTTCTAGCAGTCTTAATCATGAGGCCTTAAAAATCATTTGTCATCAATAGGTGGCTCAATGGTTCACAACGGAGAATGAGTTTAGTTTTCAGGACAGTATCAGTCTGAAAAGCCTTCAGTTCTCCTGAGTCCCAGCCCAGTCACCCAAGTTTGTCATTTGGATCACTGCTGTTTGGAAAAAGTTAATGCTTCAAAAGCGTAGCAAGGTGTGGTCATCTGTTGAAAAATAACTACCCAGTACATTAAACAGCATTGCCTAGATTCCAACCTGTCAGATACGCATGTATCTATTTTCCATACAATGCAATAACATTCCTGCAGCTGCAATAGTGTTATAAAACATACTCACGGTATTTTGCTCAACAAAATAATTTTGGCTTCAAGACAGATTATGACTTCCAGCAGGAGATCAGGCGCATGCTTCTCTCTTTATCTGGCCCAGGATCATCTCAGCTACTCCTTTGGAGCATTTTATATCAAATTGTTATGCATATGCTTGCAAAAATGACAACTAGGTGCAGAGTCACTATCTCTGTGTTTAAGATTTATCCTCAGGTCATGTCAGCAAACCAAGAATTGGTCAATTATTTTGCAAGTAATCCAGAAATGAAAGCCAAACCGTAACAAAACAAATAAACAACCGCCCCCCCCCAAATATGAACTGCAAGTAATTTCTGAATAGAAAGATTTTTTTTTTATATATATATATATATATATACACACTTGAATCTATTATTCACTACAAGTTATCACTCTAATCCTTCTGTAATGTCTTTATTTATAGAAAAGAGCAAATGAGCTCTTCCTGCTGTCTGCTCTGCAGAGCCACACTAGCTGAAGAATAACAAGTTGGTCCCAGTCTTTTCTAATGTGATTACTGGAATTAACAGTACTTCTTCCACAGCCCTTATTGTCATCATTACGCTGTAATGCCAAAAATGTGGGGACTGATTCTTAAATTCAGGTGAAACTCACAGTTAAAACAAAACATCTCTTTTTATTTTTTTCTTTTTGTAGTGTAATTCAATAGATTTTTATCTGAGAGTTGGTGAGGGAGAATAAATCTGAGACACAGAAGTGTTGCTTTCCCTCAGAGACTCACCCTTCAGACAAGCTCTACATGTAGAGGGTTTTCATTTGTCATAACGAAAAATGGCAGATAATTAATATGTCTCTAAAAACTCAAGGTGCACACTCCAGTAAAGATGTGATGAATTAATGGGCCAGATACTCACCCTACAATGGCTTCTTGGATGCTCAGCAAGCAAACTGAATGAAAAGCCCATTTCACCATCCAGCTGCGCACCGGTCCTGCTCTGGATAGTGTGGAGGGTGCTTCAGGGATCCCAAAACCTGAGCAGTGATAAACAAAAGGATCTTAACCCAGAAACTGCTCTCATCTTCTCCACAGCAAGCAGGCCAAGGACTAGCACTCATATGGAAGGTCCTTTATTCATCCCCGAATTCTGTTTTTCCAACCCATTTCAGGTAGAGCCAAGAATTTATCTGACTCAGTCTACTTCAATTTGTTGGGGTTTTTTGGAAGGAATATATGATGGAAAATACTTTGCATTTTCCTCATAAAATTTAGTCAAACACACAATGTCCTTTTTCAGCCAGCACAGCCAGAAACATTGTCCATTAAATGAATACAAGAGGAAACACTTCAAAGGCTGTTCCCAGTCCCCAGAACTGTTCATTCATAATAAATATATAAGCTTCTTACAATAGATGTCGAAAGTAGTAAATTGGAAATAGAAGACAGAGTCTGGAAGAATCGGGGCAGGCAGAGGGGAGTAGGGAAATACAAGAAAAAAGAGCTTTTAAATGTGTTAAATTTCAGACCCACCAGACCGATGCATTACCTGAATGCCTGCCTGCAAATCAATGCATTATTTTAACTGCCAGTCACATTAGTCGGTAATGCTCCCATGTGGGTGCTGATGTTGCAAATGATGCAGAGATCCACGAGTGAGGGCAGCTACATTTTATCCCTAGTTCTGAGGAACAACTCATCTCCCATGCCACACCACATGGGATGCTTCACCTGTCTCAGCCTTGTTCTTCCCACTGGATCACCCTCCAGCTCCCTTGGGAGTGATCCAGGGAATATGAGATGTGTGCCAAATTGTCAGAGAAGCATAAGTGCACATCTATGGTGCATAAACGAGCCTTTCTCATTTCAGAGCAGATATGGGAGGTGGATGGGAAGGCTCTTTTCTTCTGATGGATGATTATAAGAGATACAAAGAAAATGATGAGTTCATGTCTTACATGTCTGAGACTGATTACAGAAGTACAAATGTTTTTCTGAAGATGCCAACCCATTTAGACAACACGTTTCAGCTGCTGGTTATTTATAGACAGTAGCTCCCAAATGCTTGTTATCAAGACACTAAAGGCAAATTTGAAGAAAGCTGTTACAGGTATTCTGAAACATCTCTCCTGTCCCATTATCTACACTTTATCTAACACTTCAAAACCTGCATAGCTGAATCATTCTCCATGAAGCATGCAAGATTTATTCAAGTTTGAAATGTTAGCTGTCTGGTTTGTGTGATTTTCTATTTGCTCCAAGTACTCGGATATTTAATTCTACCAGCCCTTAGAGTACAATTGTGCCAACACAGGGCTCATTGCAGTAGTTAGAAAAGCTTGGTCTTGGGCTTTATGGACTTCAGTCTAGGACTGGCATGGTGCAACATGGGTGCATCCCTTTCTCTTTCAGATTCTGCACTTCATCCTGCTGTGGTGAGGAAAGCAAGGCAGCAATCCCAAATCCATCAGATTCTTCTTGCCTCTCAGCTTTCACACAAAGCACTGACAGAAACATTAGTGGCTTCAAACACATAACACTTTCCTTCTGTGGAGAAGTTAGTGTTGAGGAGCTGACTGCAGCTCCCAGGCGTATCTTCAGCACAGTTCTGTACAGTCATTGCATTAGTTTGTCAGCAGTTCCCAGTGTACTGTAAATGTAGCTCCATTTCAGTTTCCATTAGGCCATCACAGCTGCTGCTCTCTTTCCTGTCTGCCTGCTTGTCAGAGGAAGAAAACTTTCTCAAGCCAAAGTGGCTTTAATCTTCGAAGCCTCAAGACAAGAAGAGATGCTTCTTCTGCTTGTATTTTTTCCAGAGTTCTTTCTCATAGCTTGTTTCCCATTTTGGCTTTTCAAAGCAGATGCAGAAATATCTCCTTTTCCTCTAGTCACCAGAGTAGTAAATAACTCTGATCACTGCATACTTTGCATACTTCATCTGTGTTATAAAAAATTGCCCATTTTAAGCTGGTGTTTTCTCTTGACAGCTGCACTGGACATTATATAACAGTTTGGGATTGCTGCTTTGTTCTAGGTAGTAATCTTTGTGCTGTTTTTTAATATGCACACAAGAAGGATCCTGCTACTACACATCTGTTGTTACTTCCAGCTTTTTTTTTCCTGAAACCAGATACTGGACTGAATAGTTTTCCTTATGCTTGGTAAACTAGATGGTATTCTTTACTGTAGGATAATTTCAAAGTTATTACATTCCAGGGAAGGTATTAGCTGGAAATACACAAGGACTCTTTCTGCATGAGCTTGTACCTTTTCAGTATTAACAACTCTAGCATCTTTATAACTATTTTTACCTCATCAGCATAAGTTACACTTAATATAAGAACACTGATTGATGAAATAGAAAAACATTGGAGATGGAATATAGATATCAAATTAGATCTGAATCACTGCAGTGTTTGGCAGCCATTTCCACAGATTTTTCCAATACCAGTTTTCTGATATTTGTTCAGAAAACTATATAAAATAAAAAAAAATAGGTATAGTCCAAATAAGACTTAATCTTATCAAAATGGTTACTAATTTTCTCAAAGGTCAGAACTTTCTCTTCTCTTCTCTTCTCTCCTAGTGTCCTAAATAGACATAGCTCCAGTGGGGACCTGAAGTAAATGTATTAGAAAGCTGTATGTGCAAATATCAAATCTTCTATCGGATAATCTGCTTTAACATGATTTACAAAGGAAAGTCACCAGCATTATTAAAGTTATCATGTGATTCCAGAATATCCATAAATACTACTGCAATATTTCGCCAGAAGCAGTGTTGACCTTGGCTTTCTATTTATCAGGGTGCTCCAGTAAATAAAAGGTTTGAAGTTTCTGTAACTTAGTTTTCCAAGAATGCCTAAACAGAACAATGTGTGCCTAATTGTAATCGGTAATGGCTTAAAACTTAAACAGAGGAAGTTCAGATTAGATATAAGAAGGAATTTCTTTACTGTGCGTGTAGTGAGGCACTGGAATGTGTTGGCCAGGGAGGTTGCGAGTGCTCCATCCCTGGTAGTGTTCAAGGCCAGTTTGGATGAAGACGTGGGTGACATGGTTTAGTGTGAGATGTCCCTGCCCATGGCAGGGGGCTTGGAACTAGACGATCTTAAGGTCTTCTCCAACCCTAACTATTCTATGATTCTAATTGATCTTTAAAATGTCACCAAAATTACAAAAATATTACTTCATTTAGATAGTGCTGAGACAAATCTCATCTGTCATGTTGAAATGATCCATTTGGTTCTTAATAATGTCCAGATGCTCTCAATTTCACACAGGAAAGCATCTTTTTGATTCTTAAAATATTCTTTGAGGAAGAACAAAGAATATACCTTGGCTTTCCTGCCAAGACACCTTCTCTATTGAACTGCTTTGGTTTGCTTACAACTATGTTTTTCTCTCAATAATAGCAGAAAGAAATAAGTGGAATAGAAAATTGGGTTATAAGCCAAGGCAGCTCTCCTATGTAAGGGGACTAGTGTACCTTCATTGGCTGTGGTCCCACTCACTTTATATTTCTTGTCCAAGTGTCAGAAGACAAACCTCTTGAATCGCATAAAGAATTAGAATTAAAGAGACAAGAATAGTTAACTCAGTTATTTCTGTTATAAACTATTCTCTGTCTTAGAAACAGGATAGGATTCCAGAAAAAGAAAAGCACATCTTGTTCTTCTGATTCTAACAGCATGTTTAATTGAATTTCAAACATTTGAAAGTAGATAAAGCTGACCTTCATGCTCAGCATAGTTTGTTTCAAGAAAGCAATTAATAAAGACTAATAAGACTGTAAGGATTTCCCCATCAGCTACTCCTATGTTACCTTTTAAGTGAACATAACACTAATGCAAATTCATGATAAACTGGGTCATTTTAATCCCATGTAGCTCACCTAAAAGTTAAATCCATTTCCTGAAAAGCCCTCAAAATTACTTATTCACCTATTTGCCATTACAGATCTTTTTCAAACTTACGAAGCATGTTAAGGTTTTTATGCAACCTATATTCCCAAAGTAACTTTATTAAGAGTTTTTAGCTTGAAATATGGTTATAAGCATACCTGTATTTTACTACAATTTAATGACAGTACAGACATCATAATGCATTAAGTAGGTGGAAGGGTCATTTTACTTTCTTAGCATGAGTGACCCAGTAACCTATTTCAAATAGTACATAGTGAGAAAAGAACTATGACAAATTCATAAAAGCTTTTTTTAATAATAAAAAAATAACTTAAAAAGCTGCTATGCAGGACAGACTCATTCTATTTTCTTGAGCAAAAAGTCTTAATTGTCTTGCAATGATCCTATATCAAAATGTCATACTTGTGAATAGAAACACAAGGCATATTGACGCCTACACAGTAAGACAGGTCAATCAGCATCTCACCTATTTTTAAAGAAAATGTATCTTTTCAGTTATATTATGACTAATATATAATGCAGTTGATCACCCATTGATACCCTGAACCAACTTCTTAGGCTTCACAGAACACATGCAAAGTGGAGCCCAAAAATTTCTCCTGCCAGAGCAATCCAACAGCTCTCAACAGTTATATCTCAGTCCTGCCTTCTTTTCATTTAACAAGGCCCTTAGCAGCAGGCTCTTCCACATAGAAAAAAGAAGAGAGAAAGAGAGTATACTCCATAATACATACAAAATACAGTAGTGGATCTGGTTTTCGTAAGACGAATTTTCATCAGAGCTTCCCCTGGCTCTTAGCCACCTATGTCGGAAGAAAGGCACCAGATCAATTTGCCTGTATGTTTTGGGGTTTTGGTTTTGTTCTCATTCAGCTATAATCCTCTGTCATTAAACAGGAAAAAATAATCACCTGGAGCTGAGGAAAACATCAAAAAGTCAAGTAGAGGGCCAATTTTAAACAGTATTTCATTGTTTATCTTCAACCTTCTAATTGATTTACAAGGCACTAGGCATATGATCAGATTGCAAAAAAAAGAAGCACTGAAGTGATTTGATTAAAATTAGGACAAACAGGTTTTGTCAAACAAAGCTGATTTTTTTTCTTCTTCTAAAATAAATTTGGGTAATTAAATTATTTTGCTGAGTTAGTAACCTAAGTGGGAGAGTATTTTAGAGAATATTATTTCAACTAATTAATTTTAGTGTAATTAAAGCCATAAATTAGGTTTTATTCCAAAAGAAGCTAATTCAGAATAAGGCATCTGAATTTACTTTTAACTCCAATCAGTGAACATTTCACTGTTCTTATCCTGGAAGAAATAAGCTTTCAAAAAAATTACTTATCTTCCTGTCGTGGTTTAAACCCAGCCAGGCAGCTCATTCACTCACTCAACCCCCATTTCT
>JBAFWW010041455.1:0-23682 GCA_036873685.1 Agapornis canus
TATTTTTATTCAGGGAGTTGTTGTGTGGGTTTTTTTTTTTTTTTGGGGGGGGTGTGTGTGTGTGTGTTTGTTTTTTGGTTTTGTTTTTGTTTTTTTTTTTAAGAGAGCATTTTATGAGACCAAAAGCAACTTGTGAAATGCAAATCTCAATTACAGTTACCAATACTGCCAGGGAAACTCCTTACCTGCACGAGAACTGCAGCCTCGTCTTGGTCACTACCTTTTAGGTCTGGAAGGCTGGAGATAGCCACTTTGATGTCCAGCTCAACCCCTACTTCCACCGCCAGCCCCTTCTGCTTCTCGGCAGCGATATATGCACTCAGCAGCCTAGCGTAAGCCTTCAGATGAGCGCTAGAGAACTTATACAGAGGGGTCACGCTGTATAAGGCCCACTGCTTGCGCAGTAGAAACGCTGTTGCCTGGGAATGTAAGTTTCTCTAAAGAAAAAAAACAAACAACAAAACAATTAAATAAGAAGACCCCCCCTCCCCCCAGCAGTGAGGAACAGCCTCTTCAGGGCGGGTTTGCAGGAGGGCCCCCAGCCAGCACGGCTCGGCTGCCGCTCGCAGTTTCTCTGCCCCAACACGCGCATATTTTCCCGCCTGGCAGCACCGCGGCAGCGGTGCCACGCGGGAGACGGCAGCACTGAGACGAGTCCCATATACGCGGGGAACAGCGGAGGAGCGGGTTCGGCCGAGGGCCGAAAGGACAATCAGGACCCACCTTCAGGAGCAGCTGATCGCTGGGGCTGAGCTCGCACCGCCCTTGCGCTCGCCCAAATGGCACCCCCCACGACAGCCGCCCCATACTGAGCAGCGTCCGCGCCGCCCGATCCACCGACTCCAT
Source organism: Agapornis canus (assembly GCA_036873685.1). NCBI lineage: Eukaryota > Metazoa > Chordata > Aves > Psittaciformes > Psittacidae > Agapornis > Agapornis canus. The sequence continues at coordinate 847 of JBAFWW010041455.1, forward strand.
GGCTAACAACGACCCGCAGCACCACTCCCCGCCAGGCACCGTTTGAACTCTCTTCCCGTCAGCCCCCGCTGCGCGCTAGAGCCGCCATGTTTGTGGCGGGCGGAAGCGGGGAAGGACCCAGTCCTCTTCGGCGCTGCTAGGCCTGAGTGTGAGAAGGCCTTTTCTGGTGAGCTGGAGATAGTAGTCCTTATCATGACGTGACCTGCCTGTTGCAGCTGGACCCCGTCCGGCTCTGGCTGGAGGGATTTTGTTCCCCGCCGGTGCCCCAGTCTCCTTCCCGGGAGATGGGGCCCCGGCGCACGGCTCCCCTGGGAGGGAGTGAGGGAGGGAGAGGTTGAAGCTGGTGGGCTGGAGCTTGTCCACCTGTGTCTATATTTGGAACGACTCGCAGGTTTGTGACTGTCCCCTCTTGTCTGTGGTTCAGGTGCAGCTGTAGGATGGCCTTATCGTGGCTGCTGCCCAGGGTGCTGGCCCGAGGGCTGACCTGGCCGGGCTGTGGGCGGGCTCTGCGCAGAGCGGCCTCGGCTTCTGCCTCAGCGTCGGTGGCTCCAGGTGAGACAGAAGCGCTTGTTTTATTTCCACTGTTTTCTCTGTGCTTTAGTTATCGCTTTGTCCCTGGGACCCAGGTCAGGGTTGTCTGCACACACAATTAAAGGCACACTTAACGACAAATTGTCTTCCTTGGCTCACTTTTTAAGTGTAATTTCTAAATCTTAAAAGTGTAATTTCTTTTTATTTAACCTTTGGTTTCTCGAAATGAATTGTGATTTAAAGTATGCCAGGACCAGGTTGTTTGTATTTTTTTTTTTCCTTTGAGCTTTTATTTTTATTTTTTTGACCCTCCTCCTTACATAGTACACTATCTGTAAACAGGGTAGTGGAAGGTCCTGAAGAAATAGTTGGAAACCAAACCTTTGTGCCCTTTACTTTAATCTTTTAACTGTAAAACCTATGATGTAGCAAGGAAGATCAGTTCACATAATTACATATATGTTTAGGTAATAGTTTCTTTCAAATTTTTCTTTGTGAGCTGGATTTCTTGAACATTCTGTAAATGGTGTGCTTGGTTTTATAAGTTGTGATGCCAGGCATGCAGGTCTGTGGAAAGGCTTCTGTAGTAATGGTTCAGGCCTTTTACCAGTAGTTGCAGGCAGGAAACTTCATCTTACACCCACATGGTTGGTGTATGTATGTTTCTGTCTTGGCTTGTCTGTTATATTTTCTGGATTTGAATATGGAATTGTCAGTATGCTTCAGGACTGATCTGCAGCTTTCCTTTTTCTTGCCCCTGAGATATTTAGGGCAACAGTTTGCAGCAAGACTGTGTTCAGATTTCTTTGTGAAAGTTTGATTGAGTCATATAAATAATTCCTTTAAAAAGCTTGATTAGAATAATTTTGTATCATATGTCCCGATGCCTTATAGTAGTCCTGTTGGGGATACATGAAATAATTTGTGTACATCTAAAATGTATTTGGATTGGGGAGCAAAACAATCACTGCTTTGTCTTGCTTGTCTGCAAAAGCTACAAAAGGTTTTATTATTTTTATTCAAGACTTCAATAGTTTTGTCGCTCGGACAAATACTTGTGGAGAGCTACGTTCTGCTCATGTGGGACAAGAGGTCACACTGTATGGATGGATTCAGTATCAAAGGTAAACACAAACGAAGGTGAAACTGGAGATGCTTGTTTTCCAGATTCTGTATCTGCTGTAGGCCTGGATTCAAACACTTCTTTTTATGCTTCAGGCTGTAGAATCATGAAATGGTTTGGGTTGGAAGTAACCTTAAAGATCATCTAGTTCAAACACCCCTGCCATGGACAAGGACACCTTCCACTAGACCATATAGCACAAAGCCCCATCCAACCTGGCCTTGAACACTGCCAGGAATCAACAGCTTCTGTGGGTAACCTGTTCCAGTGTCTCGCTGCTCCCATAGTGAATAACTTCTTCCTAATGTCTCATCTAAATATCTTCTTTTTCACCTTAAAGCCATTTCCCCTTGTCGTATCACTACATGTGCTTGTAAAAAGCCCTTCTCCAGTTTTTTGTATACCCCCTTTAGGTACTGAAAGGCTGTTACAAAGTTTCCCCTGAGCCTTCTGTTCCCCAGGCTGAACAAGACCCAACTCTCAGCCTGTCTTCATAGTGAGTGTACCATCCCTCTGATCATTTTTTGGCCCTCCTCTGGTCCCTCTCCAGCAGGTCCATATCTTTCCTGTACTGAGGACTCCAGAGCTAGGTGGAGTACTGCAGGTGAGGTCTTATGAGAGCAAAGTATAGGGGCAGAATCCTCTCCCTCAACCTGCTGACCACAGTCCTTTTGATACAGCCCAAAACATGGTTGGTTTCTGGGCTGTGAGCACACACTGCTGGCTCATGTTGAGCTTCTTGTCAGCCAGCAACCCTGGGAAGGTCTCCCATTTCCTTCTGGAGAGGACATATGTTTTCCCTTGTCTTCCTTTTATACCCAGGTCTACCTGTACAAGTTTTTCTTGTCCTTAATGCCCTTGGCCAGATTCAGTTGTGTCATGGCTTTAGCTTTCCTAAGCTGATCCCTGGCTGCTCTGACTATATTCTGGTCAGGTTACCCATTCTTGCTTCCACCCTCTGTAAGCCTCCTTTTTTTTCAATCCTTGGAATTTGTTCAGGAGCAACTTCATCCACACAGGCCTCCTGATGTTCTTGCCTGGCATCATCTTTGTTGGGTTGCATTGTTTCTGCGCTTGAAGGATGAGATCCCTCAATATTAACCAGCTTTCCTGGACTTGTTTTCCCTCCAGGGCTTTGTCCTGTGGTACTCCTCCAGGCAGATCCCTCAAGAGGCTGAAGTCTGCTCTCCTGAAGTCCAGGGTAGTGAGCTTACTGTGTGTCCTCCTCGCCAGCCTAAGGATCTCAAACTCCACCATTCTGTAGTCAGTGCAGCCAAGGCTGCCCTTAAGCTTCACATTCCCCATCAGCCCCTCCCTGTTGGTGAGGATAAGGTCCAGCATTGTCACTCTCTTTGTTGGTTCCCTCCATCGCTTGGAGAAGGAAGGTATTCCAGAAACCTCCTGGATTGATTTTGCCCTGCTGCGTTGTCCCTTCAAGGGATACTGAGGTTGTTGAAGTCCCCCATGAGAACCAGGGCTGGTGAACTTAAGGTGACACCTGTCTGACTATTGAGGGCCTCATCCACTTTGTCTTCCTGGTTGGGTGGCCTGTAGCAGACACTGTACTGTCCCGTCCCTGGCCTCCCTTTAATCCTGACTGATAAGCTCTCAGTTGGCTTCTCATCCATCACCAGACAGAGCTCTGCTCACTCCAGCTGGGCATTGGCTGTCACTGGCAGTCATTGATGTGAGTCTCCCTCCTTGTCTCCCCAGCCTGCTTTTCCTGAAGGTCCTGTATCCTTCCATTCCAGCACCCCATCTCCATGATGTCAGTGAGATTGTAACCCTTCAGGTGTATGCACACTTCTAACTCCTCTTGCTTGTTCCCCATGCAATGTGTATTGGCATAGAGGTGTTTAAATTGGGCCCCTGACGATGCTGGCTTATTGGCTGGAGTGGCTGGAAGCCCTGTCTTTTCACGTCCTGCAGTAGTTGCTTCTGAAGTGAGGAAACCAGTTGAGAACTGTGCCAGATCAGTATTTAAGATTTCAGAGCTTTATACAAATCTTAATTGATCCTCATTACAGCACTTTAAAGCAATTAAATATTACCCTTGTTGGATAGGAGAAAAAATAAGTAATAGCATATTTATAGCAATTCTAACAGCTGTGAGCAAATGTCTTTTATATAATGTCCTTAAATTTTAAGCAAGTGATGTTTGTCTCTTCAACTACAGCATCTAATCACACATATTTAAAGAATGCAAGTTTGCTTGTAAAAGGAAATATTAAAGTAATGAAGCTTTCAAAAAGAGCAGCTGGTGAAATGTTAGTTCCAATAGTTTGCTATAGGTGGCATGATATCACTCCTATTGAAATGGAATGTTTTGTAAATACTGGGTGAAAAGCATGTCTGCATACAACATGGAGTTTCAGGAAGCAGTTAGGATTATTGCAGTGCAATTGTTGCATCTTGCTTTTAAAGACAGGCAGAGCGTGTTTGATTTGACAGCTTCTTGATAGATTAAGCACAGTGGTGGTTGTCTCTACTGCAGCTGAAGAGGTCAAGATTTATGATTCTGGATCTAGGACTGTGGATTGCTCTTATGAAACTTCTGATGGGACCAGTGTTCTTATTTTGTAGCTGGAGATATATTTTTTTTGTTTTGTATCCGTGTGAGCTTTAGTTTTATTGCTTGTCTAAATGTGATGTTTTCTAGCAGGAAATCACACTTGTTCAGAGTTCCTGCTCTACATGGATTAATGTTCAAGTTAAAATCCTGCCTCTCCTGGTTATTTGTACATGTCTGTGGCTGGGCAAAATCTGAAATAAATTGTTCAGTTTAGATTCAGGTGTGGAAAAACTATCTGTGTGTACATTGCTTGGAAGTGCTTTGAGATTAGTCAAGAGGTACAGAAAGTAGCTAGTTGCTATGTGCTTTGGCTTAAAAAGCAGAAGACTGATGCATTCTTGGAAAAAACTGGTTTTCCTTTTGTGTTTTTCATGGATCAGACAAGGGCTGTTTCTGATTTTGAGGGATTTCCAGGGGCTGATCCAGGTCATCCTTCCACAGGATGAGGTAAGTGCTACCAAAATATACGTGTCTCTCTTATTTTTACTTTTCCTTTGATAGCATGGGTCCAGCAGACATGGAGTACAGAATGAAGTACTTTATCAGATTGAGTGCTCGGACTCACAAGTAGGTTTAAGTGTTATGAGAGCCCTGATCTGAGATAGTAACGGAAACATCAGTGCTCTCCTCTGGCTTGTTAGGAGTGATCCTGGAATCAAATGGGCTGTTAAGAAAAGAGGCTCTTGACCATGGTGTATTTGTCCAGTTTGTATTTCTGTGAGACATTGTCATCTTCTTGCAGGCACATTCCCATGTGAAAAATCTTCTATCTAATGCCCCAGTGGAGTCTGTTGTTCGAGTGACTGGGATTGTGTCACCTCGACCCCCAGGCCAGGAGAATCCGGTGAGGATGCTGGGAACACTGAGGGGTTTTATTCCTTGGGAAAAAGAGCACTGGACGACAGAATTATGATGGGTTTTGTGTCATAGCTTTGCCACGGTTTCTGGGTGTGTGGCAGATATCCTCAGATAATGTGAGGTAACTGCTATGACATGTAACTTAGGAGAACCTTGAAACACACTACAGGTACCGACAAATTAAATTGTATTCCAGCCCTTTGAAATACTAATGGCTAGATTCTTCAGGCTTTCAAAGTGTGGTTGAGAATGTTTTTCTTGAAAATAAGTGTTGTCATCACAAGCTCCACAGCATGCACTGACCTATTTTTCACACAGAATAGATTTTGCTTTTCTCATTGTGCAGGAAACAGAAGTTAAATACTTCTTAAAATGTTATGCATTCCTCAGCTCTCACCGTAATCAGCTGTAGGTTAATTTGTCAGGATTGTATGTATCCTATCACTGGCAGGCTTAAAAAGAGAACCTTGATTTATGACCATAACATCTTTTTTTGCTCTTACAAGTGTGCATAAAGAATGCAGGCTTCAAACAATGCTTTTATTTCTTTTAATCATTTATCATTTTATTGGAAGGCTGTATATGCTTTCCCCTGGTAAACAGAGCTCTGTAGGATCAAGTGAACTTTGATGTGACACAGAGCTCAGTGGGAAAAGCTGTCTGTTCTCCCATGGGATCTAAAAAAAGAAGACTAGTTCTGAGAACTGGTGTTCAGAACTAAAAGTTTCTTACAAGTTATCTTTTTGGACTTGCATTAAGGTCTGGTGGTGATGGCTGCTAATGCATTCTAAAATATATACTGCATGGTTTCACTGAAGCAGAATGTCCTTCAAGAAGAAGGCGAAGTAAATATATTTCTTGTAGAGACCAGCATGCTACTGGGAAAGAGCACGCTATCTTTGGTGAGGCGACTCGTGTTTTTCTCAACAGTTGGGAAATCTAGGAGAAATCTCTCCTTGAGAGAAGCTCTCGGAGTTAACACTGCATTAGAAGGCAGGGAGGATAATTGCATCACATGGGTATTTTGGTATCTCTGCCATCTTCCCCCTACCCCATCTGTGAAACACCTTTGTCCAATTATTTTCCTTAAGTTTTGAATCTGATTTTTTTTGCTTGTCTTTTTGCTCCAGAAAATGCAAACAGGGGATGTTGAAGTGCAGGCGGAGACTGCAGAGATCCTAAACTCCTGCAAGAAGCTACCTTTTGAAATCAAGGATTTCATCAAGGTGTCCATGTTTGTTTCTTTGGGATTTGTTTGTTTGTTTGCTATTCTCCAAAGTAGTGGGAATTTGCCCAGCATGATGGCAGAACTTCTGAGCTGCATCTGATTCTCCCAGCTCTGCCTTGGGGGAAGGATAGTATTTAAAATAGGGGTTTTTCTTGTTAGCTGTGAGGATGTGTTTCTAATTAAAGTTAAGCAGAAAACAAGGCTTGAATGATTCCAGTGCATAGGGGGTTCAGATATCACTGTACGAACGGATGATAACTATTCTATGATTCTATGATAAAGGGATGGTAAAAGAAATCAGACTATGCTAGCTTTTTTGAGTGTGAAATGGAACCTGCCAGTGCACTGCTGTGTTTTAAGGCAAGGGTGCTTAGTGTTGCCTGGACAAGTAGGTAGTCTGGCAGACTTTCTTTGTAAGTACAGTCTTACAAGAGGTTGGTTTTAATATAGGCTCCATGGTGAAGGAGTGGCATCACTGTTAACTTTGCCATTGAAACCATGGCTAATGGACAGGTGTTGGAATTGGGAGAGCTGGGTCCTGTTCCTTCCAATTCTGTGTCCTGGACAATTCCCATCATCTGCACTACTTTAGATTTCCTGTCTGTAATAAGGATGTTTTCACCATTTAGTTGTTCTTTTAGATCATGGGCAGGTGTCCCTACCCATGGTAGGGGGTTGCACCTAGATGATCTTAAGGTCCTTTCCAACTCTAACTATTTTATGATTCTATCTGTGCATGGTAACCACTCCTCTGATTAAAAATTGTAAGGAGGTGCTACATGCTGTTGCTGTGGACTAAGAATAAGGAGGGCTGAAATTCTCAAGTGTATTCAATTTTACTAAAGCAGATTTTATTGCAGTAAATGTCTTTTTTCTTTATTTATTTTACTTTTTTAATTATTGTTTTTCAGATTATGTCTTTTTTAGTAATTGTCATGCATGGGAACACTCTTGGTTTCATATCTGTAGGTTGGTGGGTTCTGGTAATGGAGCAGCATACTTGCTTACTCCTTTTGTTCTGTGGCTTCAGGAGCAGCTTTCTTTGAGGTGTAATTTGAATTTTGTCCCTTAATCCTAATTATCTCATCCTCAGAAATCAGAGGCTTTACGGATGCAGTATCGCTACTTGGACTTGCGTAGCTTCCAGTTACAGTATAACCTGAGGCTCAGATCACGCATCGTGATGAAGATGCGGGAATATCTATGTAATCACCATGGTAAGGAAAGTGCTTGAAGAACAATATGTAGCAAACAACATTTTGGCTCTCCCTGCTTCTTTTAGTATTGTTGAGAGAGATTGCCAATCAGCTTGCTATTCCAACTGATCCTACTTAGTAAGGAGGAAGGATATGTCTACTTGTAGTGTGGTCTTCAGAGATGTTGCCAGACCTGAAGAACAAATATGTTGAAATCTTATGGTGTGTTACAGACCAGTTATTTCAAATGAGCTATATCCAGTGAGAAAAGGCTTTTTGCAGATAGTTTTCCTTTTGGTCAGCCAACCTGAGGGATATCAAAGGGATGAGTTTCTTGTAGGGCTTCTGTTTGTCTTAAAATCAGGAAGTGCTTTGTGGAAAATCAAAGCCTAGTTTGAAATAGAGAACTAGTAATTTTTCAGCCTGTGTGGAGTCCTGTCATTAACAGTTCTGGCAGGCCAGCAGGGTAGCTCAGAGCCTTTAAATCTTTATTACACAAGTTATTCTTGGAAGCAATGAAATCTGTACATTTTGGAGAGACTACATGGTGTGCTACATTACCTGTTTTGCTGACTGACCCTACTCTATCCTAGTCTGTGTCATGCTGGTTCTCCCTGATTTCTGCATATTCTGTGTCTGAAGCATGTGTTTATTCCTCAGGGTTTGTGGATGTAGAAACTCCAACACTCTTTAAAAGAACTCCAGGGGTATGTATTCTGTTAGTAGAGCCTTTTAGCCTCCTGTAGTTCCATAGGCAGTTCAGTTGAATTATTGTCAATTTCTACTCAGCCTTCATTGCCATTTCCTCACTAAGTAACAGCTTGTGCAAATTTCTGATGTGGTACATGGATCCTTTCAAAAGTAGAGGATGTGAAAGGGAAAAGGTGATATCATGGGTCTTGCTTTATTCATTTGAAGGTTCAAAATTATCTGTCTTGTAGAGTGCATGTTGAATGCAAGTCCTGTCTTGGGACAGGCACATTATTATTTGGCAAAACCACAAAAACTTCCTCTGAGCATTGTTTCCTTAGCATTTTTCTTTTAATGAGTATGTTACTGCAGTGGTGTTACTCAGTTTTAATTTCTGAGTCTATATTCCTTTCTTTCATTTAAAAAATAATCACAGAGAACTGTAGTCCAGGAATTGTTGATGAAGCCAGTACTTGGAATTCTTGCATTTAAGCCCCTGCCTTGTATGGTGTATTGTTATGCATTAGTCTCTCAGAGCAAAAGATGGAGAAATCCTCTTTTGGGATGTTTTGGACTAAGCTGGTTAACAGATTTGAGTGTAATGTACAAACAACCATTTCCTCACAAGTGAGATTTTATTGCTGGGAAAATAGGTCCTTTCTGCTTGCACTTTTGCTCTGTGCTCTCTGTCAGGAATTGAGGCCACTTGTTTGTTGAACTGTGTAAGCTTTTCTTTCTCATGCTAGGGAGCAAAAGAATTCCTTGTACCCTCAAGGGAAGCAGGTAAGTTCTACTCTCTACCACAGAGTCCTCAGCAGTTCAAGCAGCTCCTCATGGTTGGAGGCCTGGACAGGTAATTGTTTCTTGGATTCCTCTTCTCCACATGTCCCATTCAGGGTATGCTTGCTCTGGTCTGAGGTTTTAAATACTTCCCTAAAAATGTACAGCAAAGGGTTTTGTGTTTTGAAGAGGAATCCTTAATTACTTCAGATCTTTCAGGGAGACAATGCTCTTTGCCTCCCCACCCAGCAATAGCATCTCCCAGTAAGAGGAAATGTATCCTGTTTGAAGGTTGAAACCTTCTGGGTTTTTTAAATGGAAACCTGATCTGAAGCACACTCTGCCTGAAGAGCAGAAAAACTAGTGTGTGATAAAAGCCTCTCCATGAGTAACCTGTAGAACTAATTGAGATGGGGCTGGGCAGCTGAGCATGACTGAGACAAAGAATGTATACTTTCAGGGTGCATGAGTACAAAGCTTTTAATTTGGCTTGTTCTCCAAGTAGAATTGAAGGACAGGGAGACACTTGTTCACACAGTAAACTGCAGGCCAGGTCTGAACATGGGTGAATTTTGCATGGTTGTTAGTGGAGTCCAGGTTTGGAATGGAACCTGGGAAGAGGGATAGTGTATGTCCCTGGTGGGAGGCAGCCTCCCCATGCCTCTGGAAGATATGGCTGGAGATGGATACAGCTGCTGGTACAGTTGCTTCCACACAGAATTTCATGCCTTCGAGGGGATGGGAACAGTCAGGGCTATGATCCTCTGCTGCAAAGGAAACAGAGGAACAGAGCTTTCTCTCTGCCCCCACTCCCTTCTTCTTTACAGTATGATCAATTCTATAGCCACAATTTAGTTCAGGGTACTTAAATTTTTATCTGAGTCAAAGTACTATTGCAGGTACTTTCAGGTTGCTCGCTGCTACCGAGATGAAGGTTCACGGCCTGACAGGCAGCCTGAATTCACTCAGGTAACCAATTCACACTGCCTTTCACCTTCCTCCTTGATACAAATAGCTTGTAGCTATTTTCCCTTCTAAAGGCTTAATTTCTCTTTACTCTTGTGCTTCTTGGGGGGTGGGGGTGGTGTGTACAATGTTGCTTGCTGCATGCTTCACCGGCATGTCCCATGATAGCTTCAAAGGGCTGTGTACAGAGTGGCTACTGTCCTTGGCTGACTGGTCCCATGTACATTAGATGATCAGATGTGGGAATTGTGTTGCAGCAGTGATTGTGCTTGATGATGCAATCTCTTCCTGTCCTGCTGGGTCAGGCATCTCATTTCTCAGCCTTGAGATCCTGGGCAGAGTTAGCCTGGTTCATTCAAGGCTTCTCCTTCTGTCCTTGTCATCATTACCTCATTCAGTTGTCTGAGGAAAATGTTGCCTGAGTCATCATGCTGTAGGGAGACCATAGCTTGTCTCCAGCCTAATGCAGTCATGCTATAATTTCATGTAGCATATTGGTTCTTGTTATGCTAGCTTCATAGTCAAGAGCTTCTGCAAGTAGCAGTGGCAAGGCTAATGTGGAATCCACCCTCTTGTTTCTGTTTTAAGATAGATATCGAGATGTCATTTGTAGATAAAGCTGGGATCCAAAAACTGGTGGAAGGCCTCCTGCAATATTCCTGGCCTGAGGACAGAGGCTCCATTTCAACTCCTTTCCCTTCCATGACTTATGAGGAGGCACTGGCTGACTATGGGACTGATAAACCAGACACTCGTTTTGGGATGAAGGTAAGGGTTTGCCCACTGGAATCTTGCATCTTTTCCTTTCTGTTAGCTTTGTGTTTGGATTATACATACATGATTGGTTGGGGTTCTTAATGCTATACTTTTCCCAAGGTGTTTGTCTCATCGTTGCTTCTTTAAAAGGTAATCGCTTGAAGAAGAGAGGGTTTGATTAGTTGGCTGTGGAAAATGTATGTTTTAAGAAAATTTTATGTTGAAGATAATGTAGTCTTAAGAACTGAAGCCCATAAGGAGTTCAAAGGTAACCATAAATGCTTTTACCTGCTGTATTCCAAGGCATACTCCTGGTGAGCATGCTTCATGAAACGGGCTTCTCCAGCCTTTTAATGACCTGAAGGTATTTTCAAGATAACCAACTGTGATTGTGTGTATACACTTTCTATATGAAATAGGGGTATGAAAGTATAAAATTAGAATATTGACAAATGTGTTGAGAGAACAGTGCTGAAAAGCAAGAAAGCATCTTATGTTTCCCCAGGAATTAATCTGGGGGGTTTCTTTCTCAGTCTGCAGCTCCCTTCTCTGTGGTAAGATGTCACCATCTCAACCTTGGGTTTTTCTGCCTGCCTTGCATTTCTGTTTCTGCAGTGTTCAGCCTCCTATTGGTTATTCCAGCTTGGCCCCGTTAATTTCTTTCTGTGAACCATTTGATTTCTCTGAGCAAAGAAATGATATCCCAGGGAACGGTGTTGGAGGCTTTGACATAGGTGCTGGATTTTTATTTCATGTTCCTGAAGCAAACTGCTTTTTCCTGTGCTCTCTCCTTAGATTGTGGATATTGGTGATTTTCTACGAAGATCGGACATTCAGTTTGTACAGAATGCACTCAGTTACCGACATGGCACTGTCAAAGCCATTTGTATCCCTCAGGGAGTGGTAAGTTATGCATTTACATACTGCTTATGGTTTATATAAAATAAATAAAATGTCAATTTGAATTCATTTACTGATATGGAAAAGTTCCTTGCTATTACTGGGGTGTTGGTATCCTTTGGGATTGGTTGTAATTGATATCAGGTTGTGCTGAGAGGTGCTGGAATGGAGGTGATCAGCTGACAGGAAGAATATATTATCTTTAGGAAAGTTCAGATAGTTACATGCCCTTATGTTTGCTTTTGCTGAATTTGTGGGCACAACTCATCTTGTGTAATGCGAATGTCACATACCAAATCCAAGGCTCACAATAGATGTAAATGGTTATTTGACACAGCCATGTATTTTGGAAGGGAAGCAGATTTAATTCTGGCTATTGTTATATTTTAAGCTTGGACAGTATGGAAAAAAATAATCCACTAAACCCTGACTATTATTTGGGGAATGGGACTTTCTGACCATGATTTCTCTTGGGATTCTTTTAATTTTGGTACAGAGTTCAAGTTACTGGCTTCCCAGGAGAGGGCACTAGGGTATGTGTTTGAGCTGAACAAATCTGGAATCTTGAGCCTCTCAAACCTGAGAGTAGATGAAAAATTCAAGACCTGACACAGGTTCTCACTGTATTTCTTCATGTGTGAGAATGAGCCCAGTTGTTTTCCCTCTGTTGTTACTCCAAATTGAGCTATGCCTTCTCCTTCAACAATGTAGTGCTATAACCTTGTTTGTGTGGTGGAGGCAATTAGTTGTCATGATCGGACTCTGGTGACCAGCTGTATCTGATTTGTGAGCCAGGAGAGAAAACTGCAGCTAGATGTAAATCCTAGAGAGGTCTCTTCCTGAAAGAAGCCCTTGGAGAACATTCCCCACAGCTGCTGCTTAGTGCTGTGGGCCCTGTCCTGTTCCACAGCCCTCATAAGAACTTGTATTAGAAACAAAAGAGCTTGGGAAGTTTGGAAACGGCTCAGCCAGTAGATTTGAATCCTGGTCAGGTTTTCCATAGGCTTTTCCAATGTTTAATATGTCTTGTCTTGCTCTTTCCCCAGAGATACCTTAAAAATAAAAATTTGGAGTCACTAAAGGAGTCTGCAAAATCCCAGTTTAACCAGGTGAGACCAAAACACTGTTGAGGCATTGGAAATGGTAAATGACAAAGTACGTATAAGGGCAGTTGAAGGCAGAGGAAGTCAGTGCCTGAGCATGTGATACTTCAAGACAAGAGGGGGCAGTACTGAACTGAACATACTAATTTTTCTTTAGGAAATCGTGGAAATTATCTGCAGGCCTGATGGAAGCTTGAAGTCTCTGCTTACAAGGTTTCTTGGTGAGAAGCAGCAGTCACAACTTGTCCAAGCACTGAACATGCAGGCGGATGATGTGGTACTGCTGGCTGCTGGTGAAGCAAAGCAAGTGGTAGGAAGCATTTTTTGGGTGGCTATGTGAGGTGACTGTTGCTGATGATAAATTTGTTATCTAATTCTAGTCTAAATCTGTTACGTTATCTAAATCTAGTCTAATTCTTCTCACCGTTAAAATAGATAATAATCTAATCCTAGGTTTCTTTGGAGCTGAGCTATAGCAACAGCAAATAATGCATGTAATGTACCTATTGCTTTTATTTCCCTTAGTCACATTCTGGGTAGAGCTTGTATTTATAATGAAAGCTGGATTATAAAACAGTAACAAATTAGTGCCTTCTTTTCTCTCAACTTAATTTTTAAAGCATCAAATAGAGATTGGAAAACAAGGTCAACTAAGTAATTTCATCTCCCATAAGCAGATGACAAAGTGAAGCACAGCTGTTTATTAGCAGCAGTGATAGGAGATTCCATCCATACTCTTCTCTGTATTCTTGCCAGCAGGTATTGCTTTCCAGGCATTGGTTTATGACAAGGTGTTACGCTTTGCGTGATTGTCAAAGTTTTGTCATATTCTTCCTATGTCTTCATTTGTCTGTCTGCAAAGTGCAGATCTTATGAATGCTTCCGCAGTTAATCCACGTTTGTGTGGAGCCTGTGGTTAGGCTAGACAAGATCTATGAAGGTGGAAGAGTTGGAAGAAAATGGACTTTCTAGCTCCTTACTTGGTCTTTGCCAAACCCTGGAGTTGATGCTGCCTCAGCAGGAAGGTGGTATATTTCAGGATACAAGGCAAAAGTGTGTAAGGCAATAGTGCATTACAGCTGATGTTGTATGTGGTATAGAATCCCTCTATGGAACACTCTTTCCCTGGTCTACATTTTCCCTGGTTGGTGCTTGAGTCACTTCCCTATAGTAAATTGCCCTGTCTCATTTGCTCCTTTCTGTTTTGCAGTGCTCTGCATTAGGAAGCCTCCGGTTGGAGTGTGCTGACCTCCTTGAGGCGGCTGGGCTGGTACTCCGTGATCCTTCAGCTTTTCACTTTCTGTGGGTGGTGGATTTTCCCCTTTTCCTCTCAAAAGAAGAGAATCCCACTGAACTGGAATCTGCTCATCACCCTTTCACTGCCCCTCATCCTTCAGATACCAGTCTCCTCTATTCTGATCCTACAAAGGTAACTAAAAGGGCCAGTACAGCACACATAAAATTATAGCTGTGTGTTATGGAAAGCTAGGCAAGAAAAAGAGATGTTGTTTCATGGAACTGACTGTATATTGTATGTGTCTGGAAGAGATGAGTTTGAGATTATTCTGAGTGGCAAATATCCATGTGTGTCCCTGACAAAAGGGACTTACAGGAAACAGTTGCTTAAGCTGGAGTGTTGTACTCTGACCTATCTCATCTTGCTTCATATTTTGATAAACTTTGCAAAAGGATTTGTACTGTTCCCACATCTGTCAGCAGCAGTCCATGCCTTGGATAGGACTGGTAGCTGAACTGTGAGATACTTTTGAGGGCAGTGTTGTAGAATGTCATGGCTTTGTTCCCAATGTCTTTGCCATCTGGATGCAGGTGGCTGTTACATCCAGCTGTGCTCCAGCCTTGCTAAGGTGCTTGTTCATGTCTTTCTGCAGGTCCGTAGCCAGCACTATGACCTTGTGCTAAATGGCAATGAAATTGGAGGTGGCTCCATCAGAATTCATAATGCAGAACTACAGCGGTTTGTGCTGGAGAAAGTGCTGAAGGTAACACCTACCTAGAGATGTCTCTGACATTCTCTTGAAGTTTTAAAGGGCTAATTAAATATCCATTTCAAATGCTGAAAGAAACACTTGTGTGTTTCTCAGATAAAGAAATGTAACTCCTAGCCCTGAGTGATGGATGATTTCATCATACATTGCTCTTACATTGCTGATAAGAAGAACACTGCTTGTCCAGTGACACTTACATACTTTTACAGGAGGATTCTGAGGTGCTTTCCCATCTACTTGAGGCTTTGGAGCTTGGAGCTCCACCTCATGGAGGAATTGCTTTAGGTAAGTGCCCTGTAGCTTACTAGATGTGGGCATCTTGTGACTTTTTGGCATATTAGATTTCAGGAACAAGCTTGGTGCTGGTTAGCAAAAGCCATATCTCCTTCTGACAGAGATAGCTGTCCTGGTGTTGCTGTTTTGCATACTAATTTGGTGTCAGATTTTGGTGGTTTTAAAAAAGGAAAAAACAAACAAAATACCTGCACACCAACAAAAACAAAACTAAAGAAATGGTCAAAACTAGCAACCCTCTTCCCCAAAACCCTACAAATAACAAAGGTAGCATTTTAACCTGTGGCCTTCCAGTGTGATTTCTTTCCATCTAATTACCCAGAGGCTCTTGTTTTTTTTTAATTCCTCCTAGTTGTTGTAATCCTTCAGAACTGGATGATCAAGATCTTTGAGCAGTTAAGCAGAACCCTCAGTCTTGCCATTTAGCTTCCCTCATTTTGCTATGCTGCCTTTTCTGTAGGCCTGGGTTTTTTTGTAGGCCTTTGTTTTTTGTAGGACTTGATGTGTTGCAGAACTTTGTGTAATATTGAAAAGCTTTATTTTGCTAAGCATTTCTGTTCTTTAGGCAAATCTGTTTCTCTGCTACTGGTTAATATTGTTTTATTTTTAGATTTTTTTTCCTTTTCCTTGTTTCACTTTTATCTTCAGGCTCAGTACTATTATCTACTACATCTTTCTGATCTTTCTGAATTGGAGGAGGTAACATAGGGCCATAACTCAAGTGGTGCAAAAATTTGGTTTTTGCTTCTAGGACTTGACAGACTGATCTCTGTCATCGTCGATGCTCCAAGTATCCGAGATGTCATTGCTTTTCCTAAATCCTTCAGGGGACGAGACCTGATGGGCAATGCTCCAGACTATGTCACCCCAGAAGAACTAAAGCCATATCATATCCAGGTTTCCTGGCCTCTAGAGGAAAAAGAGGCAAAGAAAAACTGACTTAAAGACAGTAGTGTAAGCTGATCTGTATAACTAGAGGTGCTTCTGAATTAAGTTCAGAAGACATGAATAGGAGGGTGAGGGACAGTACAACCGCACTGTACTATGACAGTTTCAGTATTGAGTTGGAGATAGATATGAGGACTCCCTGATAGGAATTCACCTTTAGTTGGTAATGGAAAGGAGAATTTTTACATGTTCCTTGCAAAGCATTTCTACTCCCATCTGGAGGAGATAATGTCAGCTTCCATGGAAGGGTGGTTTATATTCCTGATGATCATTGAATCTGTTAGTTGAAGACTGTCACAATAAAGCAGTGCTTCACTGGGCCAAGAGCTCTGGACACTTGACAGCAAAACTTTATTATAGCCAGAAGCTTGTCTGATGTTGGGGGATACAGGATCCTCCAGAACTTGCCACACGGAGTTCATATTCTGCTGTGTTCCCTGTTTAAAAAAGGGGAGAGAAGTGTTCACAACATTGGCAACAATTGTCCTTGTTACACTTGTCTAAGAGGTGATGATCTGTGTTTGGGGCCTGTGGTCCTTGTGCTTTTCAGCATGTTAATTCTGAATTTGTATATTTGTAAATAAAGTTTATCTGGAAAAAGCGTTTTTGACTGAGCTTGGCTTTGGGCTTCCTTTACAAGAGAAAGGTGTCAGTTTTTGTTTGTGACCCTTGATCACTCCAAGAGATGACAAAAAATCTGTGACAGCATAGCAGGGTGGCAGCAGCAAGTTCTGCACAAGTAACTGTTCATTGCTGTCCCATGCAAGAACAGCCACAGTGCAGAGTGTGGGTTCTAGGAGCATCCTACCACACCAACTCTGCTCTGTAGTATATAGCAAGCTTTCTACAGCAGCCCTCCAGTAGATGTTCTTAACTCTGTATTTAGGTTGGAGAATGCAGAGAATTGGTGGGAGGAAATGAGGGAGGTGAAGAAGCTGAGGAAAAAAGAAGAGCTTGCCTGAATAAGCTAGGAAGATGATGCAAAGGAAGAAATGCAGAGATACTGTGTCCCAGCTCGCAAGGACAGAAGGAAGATTGCAGTTCTTGGCTGAGCTGATGCTGAATGTCAGCCTTAGGGTCTCCTGACAGATCCTAATGGATTCTGGGCTGCTGTAAGTGTTATCAGCTAATTCAGTCCCCCCCACTGTGGGGTAACATTGCATAGTAGTGTACACTGTTCCTTTTTTTAAACACTGGGCTGTTGTGATAAGAAACAGTAAGGGAGGTGGCTCTTCTTAAGATTGTTTTGGGTTGGGGTTTTTTTGGTTGGTTGGTTTGATGGTTTTGAGTACTTTATACAGGCTTAAAGTACCATCCATAGTCAAATAACAGCAGAGCTGACTTCCTACTGCTTTGCAGATGATAAGATGATGGAGTTGTAGATGTAAAAGAAAACTTGGCTCCTTATGTTAAGATAACAACCTTGGTCAGTTTCAGGGTATGGTTGAATGCTATTTAAAAAAAAAGACAAGTGCAAACCAGCAGGATCCTGGGTTTGTATTCACATCATTCCAGCCCAGCACCGGGGGCTTCATTTGGTTTTCCTTGTATGCGCTATTAATTCTTGTCATTAAATTAATTCACCTTAGGTTTACTCCCCCGCTTACCCCCGAAAGGAGAAGCTGCCAGTAAGGAGTGAGGATCAGTTTTCAGAAAGAAGCTGAGCAGATGCATGTTAATTTATTTATTTATTTTGAAGAAGAGGGTCCCCATGTGAGAGTCATACCTGATGGTTTTGTTCTCTTTACTTGTAAGCTGGAGATATGGAATACAGCCACTAAAAGGCTATGTATTGTATACAGGCGGGTGTTTTAGAGGATGCTGGATTTCATTATTTAGTTTCCTTACTGGTAATGAGATTAAAACTTGCATGGAATTTGCTTGAGGATCATCTGTGTTCCTAAAGCAGGGGTGTCAGAGGCTTGCTTAG
The DNA here is from genome assembly GCA_036873685.1 of Agapornis canus. NCBI lineage: Eukaryota > Metazoa > Chordata > Aves > Psittaciformes > Psittacidae > Agapornis > Agapornis canus. The sequence continues at coordinate 18,728 of JBAFWW010041455.1, forward strand.
GGACATCAGAAAAAGCATCACAGAAAAAGCAGTTATTCTGAGAAGCTCTTCATTCCCCCCCATTATTTATAGTAACTGTAAGCATAATGTGCTGAACTTCGTATTTAATTGTGAAATAAGGAGTACTGTATTACTTGGTTAGTAACCCTTTGCAAATGCAAATGTTGTTTACATCTGAAGGGTCCCAGTTCTTTAAATTAGGATTATCATAAAACTGTTCAAAGGGTAGCTGATGCTCTAAGAGGCTTATGCAGAAATGTAAGACTGCCTGGAATGTTCTTGAGAGCACTTGTTAAAACATGTGAGTAAGCTGTCTCTGAGGCATATGCATCCGCTGTCTTGTGCAAGTTGTTCTGTGTGATTTTCGTTTACCCACTGCTATATTAAGGACTCATTGCAGTTATAAGTGTGTGACACAGTTACAATTAGAGTGAATGAAAAGATGCAACAAAGCATGTCATCTAAGCTGCTGCAGTCCTGCCACAAGTAGGTCAGTGGAAAAGATGCATCCCAAATTTGTAAGCCATCTGCACTTGGATTTGTGAATGAAGGTGGCTTACTAGTGTGTGAATTTGTGGTTGTGTGAATGTTGGCCACAGAGAAGACATTAATTGTTTGGGGTTTTTTATAGGTACCCTGATTTAGGACAATCTACTTCGTATACTTAGCTGCATATTTTGGTAGAAGACATGATAGACAGGTATTACAATTAAATATGTAGAAATAAGGGGTGGTCATATTGCAAACTATTGTGTTTGCCGGAGAAAAGCTGCTGGCCTGTGATTCTGAAAATAAATATTAAAACCACAGCACAACGTCCATCAGAAAGCCCTGTTGAAAATAAGCTACAGCATAACCACAAGTCACAATCTTTCACAGAGCCCTTGTTACTTCTATTCTCCTTTCTTTTCCCTGTTTGAGATAAGCCTATGGGGAAACGTTGCTATGTCCACTATACTAGAAGGTGCAGAGTTCTGGATTCTTCTGCTAAGAGTTAATCTTTAAATGATCTTTTCATTAGAGGTGTGATGTGTAAGAAAAGGTTGGTGGGTTTGTATTGCTGTATGGTTTGGGTTGGTTTGATCTTTTTTTCCCTTCCTCATGCAGCAGAAGTCTCCAGGCCCAAATCAAACTCTGCTCATCAACTTAATGAGAGTTCAAAAGCCTTGAGGTTGCCTTTATGCTATGCATACAAACCAGAATAAATTTTCAAAGAATGATTTCGGCTGTTTTCAGTTGGGTTTGTACCCACTGTTTTACCCTATGGGGAAGGGAGGAGAACTACAGCTCTATACTGTTGCTCTTCTATAGCCCAAGTCTGATAGGAGGACACGTGTATAATTTTCCTCTGTCTTGGAGAGTATGGAGACCTTGGCTCAGATCTGATGTAAGGACACTCAGTGTGGTGGAAGCCAGAACATTACTTGGCTGTACAAAGCTGTTCCTGGAGCTAGATTGAATGCTAGAACCAGTGCTGTTTCATGTGAGCAGGCGTTGGTGGTTTGAGTGGTGAATCTTCACTCCAGGAAGGCATGTCTCTACTGCTCTGTGTTTCACTGGGGTCTGTCCCACTGAGAGGGATGGAAAAAGCATACTGTTGGGTGATGCTGCACTGGTGTCCAGCATCTGGTGAATACAGGCAGCCTCAGAAAAAAAGAGTCCATAATAGTAAGAGTAGAAGGATAAAGAGAGCTTATGTAAGGGTTTCTGCTTTTTCACTGCTTACTTTATGCCTTTAGTTGCTTGCAAAATGATTTGTTTTGACTGCACATTCTGGCTATTGTCAGTGTAGGTAACCAGCTGTCTTGTGAGGGTACCTGGTACACTCTCTGGCCTGTGTGCTAACAGCAGCAGAAAAGGCATGGATAACTGACAGCCACCTTAATGGTAGCAGATGGAAATTCCTCGTGTAAACTTCACATGACTTAATCTCTAAATGTCTGGATTCTTACTTTAGGCTTGTGTTCTAGTTTGTTGCTTTTTTTCTTCAAAGCACTGTTTTATGTAATTAAAATATGTTGATTACCTGCAGTTACCAGCTGTGCTAACCAAAATTTTATATCAGGCAGAACTTTGTGACTGATACACTTAAAGGGATTGGGCACATTTGCCTTTAATAATCCATCAGGCTCCAGCTGTCTTGTTCTGCTTTGATAGCCTTTATGTCTCCTGTAATGCTGGAGTTCAAGAAAAGCATTATAGACAGCTCTCCCATTAATTTAGTCATATTTTAAATGTATTTGTATTTCTACAGCCATGAGTTCTATTAAATTATGTGTTATCCTAGAAAGGAATTCCTCTTGCTTAACTTAATCTCTCATCCTTTCATGAGGTACCTTCCCATGCAGGTTATCAGGAGTGAATACTCAAATTTTTTGTGTTTTCAATTCTGTCCATCACTTCATGAATTAATATCATCTGTTTTTCAATCACATCCATTTTAAGCTGTACAGTTTTAGGGTGATTTCACCTGCCTGCATGCCTCCTGTGCTACCAGCAGTTGCTTTCCCTACATGCATCAGCAGCTAAAGTGGCCAAAAGCTGATGCTGTTTTATGCTGTTTGGAGGTTGTTTGCCCTTATGTGCTACTTACTGTATTTCTCTTCTTCACTTTCTGGTCTGTACTGTGTAGAGGTACTGAGTAACTTTTTTGGTACAAAACCTAGTATTAATTATGTACTTCAGGTAATACTTTAAAAAAAAAATTACCAGAAAGATCACAATGTACCTGAAAAAGAAAGCAGTTAGTTTTGGCAATGTTTTGTGCTTTCCCAAGTACCAGATGTATACCAAAGCGAATGATATAAAAACACTTCTGAGAACAGTTAGTACAAGGGGCAGATATAGTGGCGGGTTTCTCTGGAACAACAGTCACAGTAACTATTGGATTTTTTTATATTATCCTCTATTTGGAGAATGCTAGACTTGAAACACTTTCAATCCTGAAGATTCTACTTGTTTACTTAGCAATTTGAAGACAGCAGTTTGATGGTGTCCCTTGAAATGTAGGCTCATTTGTCATCAATTCGGTTTTTCTTGTCATTATATCTTTATTTATGTATAAGGAAACAGATGTCCAGCATGGTTCTGTAAAAGAAAAGCCTTAAATATATTTTTCTTGTAGCATGAACAGAACTAATTTGACAACAATTACAGTGCCAGGGCTGTGAGTAGGGCAGTACAGAGCAACACTAATCCTTTCAAACAGCATCACTTCACTTTGGCAAAACAACAGTGTCTAGATCAAAATGGGTGCGATATTTCCTCTGGGTAATACAGCCCCTGCTAACTGTAGAATGGCATTTTTTCACAGCTCTGCACAAGCAGATTGTAGAACCAGTAGGAGAGGTGGGAGCATGAGAGGCTGACTAGCTCAAGGTCACACAGGGTATTGTCCAGATGGAACATCCCAGGAGCACTGTTAACAGTTCACAAAGAAAGCTAACTCATCTTTAACCTCCCATGCTTCTTCACAAGGGAAAATGCTGGAGTTTAAATAAGAAGTACTCTTTAGTATTTATTATAAAAGTTTAAAAAAACAATTATGGAAGGCAAGAGCTTAATTTGGATGTTTAGGATGTCTTGTAAAAATCCTAAGAATAATTTACATAGATTTTGAAGTGAAAGCATGAATTCTTATTACATGTTTTCACTGTTAAAATTGCATAGCTAAAGCCAGATCCAGAAAAAAAACACAGATTCTTTTAATGGGAAGAGCGTAATTTTACACAGTTGCCACAGAAATACACAAGACCAAGCTCTGCCCACAGTTGCCTTTGGAGATAGCTCGCTGTTTTTAATGCATTTGCAGGAGCCACATGAAGATATCTGGCATGCTGTTAGTAATTGCATTTGTGGAAGATGAGATAAATATTGATGAATATAAACATCCATTAAATGTAAGTTCACTAGTTGAATAACTACACTGATTAATATAAAGTACTTTGCAGTCAGGAGGACATTAAGAGGGAATGATGCAGAAATTGACTTTCAGAAAAAAAGTTTATAATTTTATTAATGCTATCTGGAAAACCTTCTGTTTAAATCCAAGCTGTGAGCCTGCAGACCATCTTTTGTGTCAAGGACGTTTCCATCCCTCCTGTTCCTCGCTATTTCCTTGGCAGCACTAATCCTAGCGTTCCAGGTATGCCCGGTAACCAGCATTATTTCAGCTAGGACCAGTTTCTGGATCCAGCACACTGCATGGCCTCTTAAACAGCTGCTGCAGCTCGGGTGAGCAATAGGACTAGGTGGCTGAGGTTTGGAAAAACGGGAATGAGCTGCTGCTGAAGTACAATAATATGCGGTTAAATCATGCTGCCACCTTGTGGCTCCTGCTTAAGAAGATTTAAAAATACTGAAAAGAGTTAGAATCTGACATACAACAGGAGGAAATACCGAAGCTGTTCTTTAAATAGCCAGTGACAAAGACAGAAGATTTTTGTGTGTTTTCCTGGGTGTTACTGTTCCCTTTGAAATCAAAAAGTAGGTTGTTGTCTTATTCCTTAGCCTTTCACAATAGTGTGAACTAAAAACCTGGAGGTGCACAGGGTGTAAATATGTATCTTCTGTGATATTATCCGTCTTATTATGGAGAACAGACATCACATAATATGCTGGTATAGAAATTTGAATGCCTTCATGCATTTAACAAATTGATAAACCAAAAATAGAGTTTAATGTGGAAGTTGATTGGTAGTGTTCCATTATTTGTTAAGTATACCTGGAGGATAAGTAAAATTGAGGCTGAGAAGCCTCACCAAAGTTTGCTGAAAGCTGTGTCCACCCTGGTGTCATAAAAGAAGAAACAATGAGGGTGAGTTACCTTAACTTGCCTTGCTTTCAACAGTCAGGATTTGAACGTGATTCTACCTTCCTACATGAACAACATGAACAGTAGGATGTTTCTAATTAAGCTTAATACTTCTATGACCTCTTTGGTAGCTCTTGTTTCA
>JBAFWW010041456.1:0-11589 GCA_036873685.1 Agapornis canus
CTGCCTCGTCTGCAGCGCCTGGTAGATGGTGACCGTCAGCATGCGGAAGGCCTGGGCCACGTTGGTGGCGTCCTTGGCCGAGGTCTCGATGTAGCGGACCCCCAGCGCGGCCGCCAGCCGCTCCGCCTCCCTCCTGCTCACGCGGCGCTGCTCCGCCAGGTCGCTCTTGTGTCCCACCAGCAGGAAGACGATGCGGGACGGGGGCACCGTGTCCGTGACCTCCTGGTGCCAGCGCCGCACGCTCTGGAAGGACGCGGGGTTGGTGAGGTCGAAGAGCAGCATCGCCCCAGCAGAGTTGCGGTAATAGGAGCGGGTCACGGACCTGCGGCAACGGGAGAGACAGGGAGCATGGCCCCTGCCTCAGCACAACCCCTGAGAGACCCCATCCCCTCCAGCCATGGTCCCGGTGCTCTCCCATCCCCTCCAGCCACGGTCCCGGTGCTCTCCCATCTCTCACATCCATGTCTCTTGAGCTTGCCCATCGCCTCATGGGACAAAGGGCTGCTTGGAGGTCCTGAACCCTCTTCAGAGCTGGATCTAGGGCTCTGTTCCCTGGGGACACCGTTGGATTTGGCTCCGCTGAGCCCCTGCAGCCTGCCCGGGCGTTGTGGCTCCGTCCCAGCAAAGGGACACCCTTGGGGTTGGGCTCGGGCTCAGGGCTCTGCAGCACAGGGGCCCCCGTGGGCAGAGCAGGACTCACCTGAACCTCTCCTGCCCGGCCGTGTCCCAGAACTGCAGCTTCACGCTCAGCCCCGGCTCCAGCTCCAGGAACTGGACGTAGAAATCCACCCCCACCGTCTGGTTGATGGCGTCCAGGAACACCCCCTCCGTGTAGCGCCGCAGCAGCGAGGACTTGCCCACCGTGGAGTCCCCCAGCATGATCACGCGGAACTGGAGCTGCCACCTCGGCTCCATCGCCCTGCACCGGAGCCTGCCCGGGCAGGCAGGAGCGGCTCCTCCACCCAGGAGGCGTTCCCGGCCCGCCATTGGAGCCCCGTTTATCCTGGCTCCATCCACATGGATTCGCTCAGGGGAGCCTGGTCCTGTTTATCCTGTCAAGGGACAGACACGGGGGGGTGGCACCTTCACCCCTAAAGCACAGCATCCCCATTGCTTAGCCTGGAGAGGAGCCAGGCTCCTGAAGGGGAGCCCTGAGAGCAGCTCCAGTGCCTGGAGGGGCTGCAGGGAACCTGGAGAGGGGCTTGGGACAAGGGCCTGTACGGCCAGGCCAAGGCAATGGCTTGAACCTGCCCCAGGGGAGACTGAGCTGAGCTCTGAGGCAGAAGAGGGTGCTGGGACAACCGGAATGGGTTGAATGGAGAAGCTGTGGCTGCCCCATCCCTGGCAGTGCTCAAGGACCCAGGGGCTTGGAGCAAGCTGCTCTATGAAAGGGGTCCCTGGCTGCTGGAGCTGGATGAGCTTTCAGCTCCCTTCCAACACCACCCATGTTACTCCATGCCATGGGCTGTCTTGGTGTGTTCCAAGGCTCGGAGCAGCCTTTATTTAGCGTGGAAGAGCCTCACGTTCATTAAACCCACCCCTTAGGGAGGAGCTCTTTAGTCAAAGCCCCCAGATCAAGGCTTTCAATGACCCTTGTGGGGATGCAGCCCCAGGGCTGGGTGCTGAAGAGGTTTGGGGGTCACCTGAGCACCCTGACAGCCCCTCAACCCCTTCCTTGTCCCCCCAACTCCAGGGCAGATCTGAGGGGTCCCTCCATAGCCCCTGACAGCCCAGAGCACAGTGGGGCTGGGGCAGCTCCCGTGGGGGGGTGCTGATGGGGTCCTGTGTGGGGCTGGGACTGTGTCCATGTCCCTGTCCCCATCCTGCAGCACATTCCATGGGGACAGGGCCAGCTCCATCCAGCCATGGGGCTGTAGGTGTAGCACACGCTGCTGGAGGGGCTCCCAAGGAGCCAGGATCCAACAGCTGGGAGGGAAAGGGTCTCGTGTCCCCCTGTAAGGGCTGCATGGACACGGGGAATCCCTCCTCACTACAACAGCTTTGGGGCTCTGCTCTCCATCCAAAGGGAATGGCAAGTCTTCACCAGATGTTGGCAGTGTTGAAGGGGCCATTCCAGGCAGCCCCATGCCCAGCCACCACCAGGAACCCACCTCAAAGATCAGGTGGAAGAAGCCCCTGGGATTTAGGTGCCCTGGAAGCAGCCCCAACTCCAGCACAAGCTTTGAGTGATCGTGTTTATTCACCCTCCAACATTCCATACTCAGACCCTCCCCTCCAAGCTCTTCTCCTTGGGAAGCTCCAGTCCTTCCAGGCAGGGCTGCAGCAGGAGCCAAGCAGGGCCCCTCTGGGTGGGTGCAGTGAGTGGAGCTCAGGAAGGAGCCAGGACGTGGCTCTGCAGAGCTCCTGCAGCCCTCAGGGACCAGCTCACACCTTGGCTCCACGCAGACCTGGAGGGGGCAGCTCAGTGAAGGGCAGCAGCTCCTGGTGCCACACAACCCCCATCTATCCCTTGGCTCCTGCCTGCCTGGCCTCAGCCCCATATCCGCAGGACTCATCCAGCAGTCTCCACAGGAAGGATCATCACAGACCAGGCTGTACCCCGAGGGCTGCCCAGTTCAGACCCCACTAATGAGCCCATCGTTCCCAGATGGAGCGGCCACTTCCAGCACGGGCAGAGGCAGCCCCCAGGGCTGCTGAGATCTACTCACACTCACCCAGCTCCACGTCAGCTTCCCTCCATGCAGGCCCTAAGGCAGGCTCAGGGGCTCAGCAGCTCTCTTCCACCAAGCACTCCCTGCAAACAGCAGCCCCTGTGAGGATGTGAAGCTGCTGGGATGCTCCCACCGGGAACTGCCCAGGCAAAGCCCAGCCTCGTGCTGCGCCCACCGTTCCTCCATGCTCCCTCCCACCCCAGCCTTCCCAAAGCAACAGCAGCACAGGCTGTCTCCTGCCTGGCCCCTGTTCCAGCAGCACTGCACCAGCACAGGGTGAGACCAGCCAGGATGCTGCTTTGCCTCCTTTTTCGACCACAAGATCGGTATTCAGATCTGATGGGAAAGGGATCCGGAGGGCCAGGACACAGGAGCTTGGCATGAGGGTATCCCATTCTCACCTGAGGCCTAACCACAGGCAGGTCCATGGTCATCATCCAGCAGCCAAATGACCCTGGAACAACACCACCACCCCCAAACTCAGGAGCAGGCTGCAGCCTGCTGCATCCACACCACATTCCTGGGAAGTCTATAGGAGGGGCGAGTGACAGCAAGGGGCAGGAGGAGCCCCGCAGTCAAAGACCTTCCATTGCTCTGGCATGTTGTTGGAGACCTGCGGCCACTGCAGAGCCACAGCTCTTGGATGAACATGCCCAGGCAGCACCGAGTCCCCACCAAAGGCTGGGATGGCTCCGAGCAGCAAGAGGGATCCAGCAGCTTCACACTGGGTCTGGTTCCTGGTTCTGCCACAGGAATGCTGGGGAGAAGTCCCTTTATCCCAAGGGATGCACGACAGGGACAGAACAAGAACCAAGGGGAGCCTGCAGTGCTTCCTGCCTAACGCCAGGGGCAGGGAATCCCTGGCTGCAGGATGAGCCTGTGGGGGATGCCCAGCCCCTGGAGCCAGCATCCTGCTGGCACTACCTGGTGCTCAGGCACCCCCATTCCCAACGGGAGATTCCAGAGCCTGGATCGCACAGCTCACCTGTCCAACGCTGAGCCCGGCACCATCCCTTCCATGCCCTCGCATCGCCTTCCATGCTGCCGGGGAAGAACAGAGCCTTGAGCTGCACACAGGAGGCCTTGAAGCCCATCCCCTTCCAACCACGGGCCCTTTCCCCTTGCTCCAAGCCCCCGTGTCCAGCCTGGCCCCGAGCACAGCCAGGGACGGGGCACCCAAACCGGCTCCTTCCACGATCCCAGTGTCCACGGAGCAATCCCTCCCGAAGATCCCAGCTCCAGCTGCCCCCGGGCGCGTTCAGGCCATTCACTTGCCCTGCCCCGCCGCATGCCCTGTGCCTTCCCGCTATGTTGCCGCTCCGTTACACGCGTTCCAACCGAGCGGCGACCGTCCAGGAAGCCCCTTCGCTCTCGGCTCCTTTCTGACCGCATCTGCCACGGCGCCGACAGAGCGGCTTCGACAGGGCCGCCCCGGGCCCCTTGCCCGCAGCCGCTGCGGCCACTCACCCGCGGGCACATCATCCCCGGCAAGGAGGGGCCGAGCCCTCCCACCGCCCCTCACGGCCCATGGGAGGGCCCCGAAGCACCGGATGGCGGCGGATGGCGGCGGATGGCGGCGGATGGCGCTCGCCCCACGGGCCCTGACCCTTCCGCAGCCGCCATCATAGACAGAGGCGGAAACCACCGCGACGTGGCCTTTTATAGCGCGGCAGCGCGGGGGCTGATTGGCTGTTGGGGCTGGGCCCTGCCGCAGAGCATTCTGGGAGTTGTAGTTCGCACCGCCCATGGCTCCCCGCCCTGCTGCCCAAGGGATGAAGGCAGCAGCAGGGAATGCCCCATCCCAAGCAGCAGGGCCCTGGTTCAGCAGCGCCCCTGCCCACCGGAACAGCCTCCAGTCTGGGAGGCACAAAGAAGTCTCTCCCATCCTCCCCACATGGGACTGCTCTCCCAAAAGGGGATGGAAGTACCTGTGTTTCCTACAGCAGCCATGTCTTTCCCTTCCTTCCTCCCTTTCCTCCTTCCTCTCTTTCCTCCCTTCCCTCCCTTCCTTCCCTCCAAGTTGGGGAGCACACCCAACCCTTGGGGAATGGAAAGAAAGTTCTTGGAAGCAAAAGCCTACCTGCCAAAGCAATCCTTCTGTCGGGTTCCTGGCTCATGACCCATCACCAATGGAAAGGATTCCAACCAACTGGTTTGGAGCGACTGCTGGAATTCCTGCAGGTGCTGATGCCACAGCTTCCATGAGAAACGGGGTGGGAGAAGCCAAAGACTGCTTCCTGCCCCTGAGCCCTGGGGAAAGAGCAGAAAGGATGAGGGGCAACCACAGTTAGTTTGAAACCTGAGCAAAAGGCACAGATAAAACCCATTCCCACCACTCAGGAATCCCCTTTGGAGCTGATCACCCCACCCCCCCAACCAACCTGGTCCTCATCTAAAGCACAAGGCTGGAAATGAGCCCCAAGCCTTGTGTGGCCAAGCTCTTGTCGAGACAGCCCTGCTCAGAGCTGCTCCCATCCTTCACCTCCTGCCTTGCCAAGGACAAGGCGTTCATTCCCTGGGTGTCCTGGATTCTCCTTGGCACTCGTGCAAAGGGAACCTCGAAATCTCCCTGTCAAATCCCAGGGCAGAAACTGGAAGGTCACTGTAGCAAAAGAAAGAAACCCTTCCCAAGAATCCACACCTTGGTAAACATCAAGTGTTTGGCAAGAGAATCTTCGAGCCACATGAACGCCCAAAACCTGTGATGTTCAATGGACCTCAACCAAGCATGAGGTGGTGGATGGAGTTCCAAAGAGGAGCAGAGAAAATCTCTCTGCATGCCTGCATTGGGAGGCCCTGATGAAATCTGGTCTGTCTGGGAGCCTCACATGGGTCTCTTTGGTAGCATCCACAGGATGGGGAGCACTGGGAGATGCTCCTGCGCTATGGAAGAGGCTGCAGTTCCCATCACCAGACAGGTGGGAGCAGACATCCCACAGGAAAGCGCTCTGTGGGGAGCTCACCCTGAGGAAAAGCCAGGATGAATCAGTAATCCAAGTGGGTTGCTGTGCTCCCTGCGAATCCTGTATGCTGAGGGGACAAGACAAGCCCTTGCCATGAACAGCTCTATCTCTTATCACCTTACCTGTGTTATCTACCATTGCTTTGCGCCTGGAAACATTAGAGCAGAAGTATGGAATGAAATCCAGCAGCTGGTGTATTGAGAATGCTTCACAAGATGCAGAGAGCAAACCTGGGAGGCAGAGATTCCTTTCAGGTCTTGTTTAGCAGAAACTGAGCATGAGGAAAGCCAGTGTTGAGGAACTGAGTATGCAACGAACAGAGCCAAGCATCTCTGCTCCTCAAGAGGGATTCAGAGAAACACCAAAGGCTGTTTGGTACTTCTTGATGTGCGGGATGGGAACTATCTCCTGAAACTGGTCCAAGCAACAGGAATGTTCTCAGACACATGGAAAACATCATCACTGATTCCTATCAGAGCGCTCAGCACACACCCTGGGCTGCACTGCTGCAGAGCCACATTAGCTAAAGGACAGGTTTCCTTCCTCATCCTACTGGTCAGCATTCCTCACAGGCCACCCCCACTGCTTATGTCAAGCCTGGAATTAGACACACACAATAGCAACAGTCCACCCCACAGCCTTGCAGCTTCTGCTTTGGAAACCACCCCTGCTTCATGCCCAACAGGAACACCCACATCTTTCCAGCTCTGCACTTGGCCCAGCTTTTTTCAGTCTATGTCATTCCAACAATAATCCCAGCAAACTGAGAGCAATCTAAATTGGATCATCACATCTTCATCAAGTAACGTAGGAAGTGTTCTTGTAATCACTAGTAAATGCTGCATGCTGAAAGGCAGAGTATTTCATTGCCTCCATTGCATGTTTGGATGCAATGTTCATAGGATCATAGAATCCCAGATGTGTTTGGGTTGGAAGGGACCCTAAAGCTCATCCCACTCCAAGCCCCCACCTTCCACTGGAGCAGCTTGCTCCAAGCCCCTGTGTCCAAGCTGGCCTTGAGCACTGCCAGGGATGGAGCAGCCACAGCTTCTCTGTTCATCCCATCCCAGTGTCCCAGCACCCTCACAGGGAAAAGCTTCTGCCTCAGATCTCCTCTCGGTCTCCCCTCTGTTATCTTTTTCAATGTAATTTTAGAGAACAATCCCACTGAGCTGTGCTATCATCTGCTTTGGATTTGTCTTTTAAACATAAAGCAGGATTTACCTTACTACAAGGAGTCCTTGTCTCTCATCTGGTGTTAGGCTAAATGGCAGTTAATCAGAGCTCTTCCTGTGGCCATCCATGAGCAGCAGAATCCCACACTGTTTAACTTGGATTCCAAAGCACAAACTCTACAAACTGCAGGTGATGGGTTTGTAGCTCCACAGGAAAGTCTCTTCGTGCTTCAGATGCTGCAATGACGGCCAGGAGCTGAAAATGAACATGAAGATGAGTAAGTGATCCACAGGAAAAAGTGCGGAGAGATTAACAGCTCAACAGAGCGTTGGCTGAGTCTGACAAACAACCCCCCAAAACTGGCTCCCACCTCAAGGGAACGCGGCCCAGAGCCTCCCATCAACCCTCGCTCCAGAAAGGAAATGCAGGAGCTATTTTCAGCTCTGCAGCAGCAGTAAACAGGCTTTGGTGGGTATCCTCTGCTGGCCTCTGTCTCCCAAACTGCTCTTTCTGCACCTAAGGAAGGGCTCAAGGGACTGCCCCATCCCTGGCAGTGTTCAAGGCCAGGTTGGACAGGGCTTGGAGCAAACTGCTCTAATGGAAGGTGTCCCTGCCTGTGGCAGGGGTTGGAACTGAATGAGCTTTAAGGTACAACCCTATGAAACCAGGGGATTATGGTGGGTTGGACCAATCATTACCAGCTTTCCACCACAGAAACAACAGCAGAGAGCAAATTGGTTTGCCACAGGGTCACTGTCTGTATGGGGTGCTGCTCTGTGCTAACCTGCTCTGCTGTCCTTTAGTGACAGGCTTGGATGGAGATGGCTTATCTATGCACCAGGGAATATTACATAGCCTTAGAAGCACAGCATAAACTTATATTGATGGTGTGGCTTCAGGTCAAATTAGGAGGGCTGAATTACAAAAGCTAAAATCTGGATGGATAAGTCAGGTCCAACGATCTTATGACGGTTGGACACCAGGGTAGCACTGTTATAGCACAGGAATGGAACCATCTAGAAAGCCATTAACATCAGAACATAACCCCCCTTTACATCACCTCTGAAATGCCCTTTTCAAGAAGAGGGGCATCCTCTGAGCTGAGCATCAGAAGAAACAAAGGACTCTGCTCTCCTCCATCTCTGAAATGCTCCCAGCACAGGCAGGGAACATTCATCTCCTTAAATTCAGAGCAACTGAAGGTTAGGACATTGGTAACAGACCAAAGCACAGTCAGATGCACAGCAGGAGGGAAGGATTCACAGCAGAAGAGGACACAGGGAGCCTGCAGTCATTCAGCAACTGTATCACATCACTGTTCCCCTCCTAGCCGCAGCATGGTCAACCACCGCAGTCGGTAAGAAGAGCACAGAGTGACAAATACATCACAACTATGGACACAAAGGGGTAGCAGAATTAGGCTTTATGAAAGTATTGAAATCTCGTGGCAAATCTCTGCCTCAACATGGGCAGGGAGGCAATGAACTGCTTGCAGCAGCAATTTCAGTTACCAAACGATTTCTTGGATAGATATTTATTGCAGGTAGTTTTTGTTCCTAGATCTCCAAGAGTTTAAGGCACAAAAGCCTGGAAAGGGCTTAGAACATGTACAGGAGTGCAATTATTTTTTGCTTTCACCTCTAATGCAACATAATCTTAGCTTAAATAATACTGCTTGTCCATCCAGCTTATACAACATCCAGTAAAATACTGCTTTCCTGGGCAGCGACCATTTGTTGCACAATGCAGCCATTGCTCTGACCCGTTTTTGCTGCAGGATCTTCAGTTTCATCAGGTTCACTCTGACAGGACAGCGGAAGGGAAATCTCAATAAGAGCATTTTTCATCCACAATGAAACATGAGACACAAAATAAGGTTTAAAGAAGGTTGCTGGTAAAAGTGTTTAAACTGGTTGGCTGGTGAGGAATTGTTTCCTTATAGACAAGTGGAGAAGCAAGGCAAACGTGAGAGACATCACCAGATAGGAGGCATCGGTCTGGAGTAGTTTTACAATGCTCCTTTCTGTCTTTACTCTCCAAAAAGCTCTTCAGGTAGATTAAGAACACTGAGCTCTACACGTGCTAGCTCAGAGAGAACATAAGCTTTCATCTACGTGGTTCTTCCCCGTCCTCAAGTCACATCAACCTTACCCGGTCACTGTGCAACACGTCAGTGGTATCCAGCAATGATTCCTTAAAAGAACCCATTTGTGGGAGTTGGATCGGAGAACTGAAGACGGTTAAATGGGCAGCAAAGCAGAAAGATGGGCAGGAACCAAATGCAAAGGGTGATTTTACTTAAAAGACCAACTTTTTTATTGGACGTTGGAGTAGAGTCTTTCCCTGTGCCATCTCGCTGAGAGTTTATAAATTACAATTCCCAAATAAGAGTTCATTTCAAGACAAAAGGAATAAAACTGTTGCAGTTCTAACTCGCCCCATGAATAAAAGTTTACCATGATGCTCCTATGACTCTGTACAGGGAAGGCCACAGTCCTCCTGCACTTTGAGTAACAGACCTGGGTGGAGAAAGGGCCACCCCTCACTACTGCAGGGTCCTGGTGCAGCATTAACAGTCTGGAGCACACTGGTGAGCTTGTCACACAGACACAGTGCCTCAGCCTGAGGCTATAACACGGCTGGAATCTCTGAAGAGACACTGTCCAAAGGCTGCCAATGACAGTTCATCAAGGCATCATAGAGCTCTTCACTCTGTTCCATAAACTGTCTGTTTGCTTCCTGGACGTCTAGCTGAGGCGCTGGATCTAAAGGAGGAAAGACAAAGAGGTCACATACCAAAAGCTTTAGGAAGGAAAACCCACACCCCAAAAACGAGTTAGTTTGATTAAAATAAATCTGGGGAAAGTCACAAAACACTCCCAGCACCTGCCCCACCGTGAGCCTGACCAGGCCGGCCCTTTCTGCAATGCAGTGAGAAACCACACCATCCAAGTGGGTCCCTCTTTGCAGTGGTGACTGCCCCCATAGCAGAGCGAACAGAAAGGACGCGTACCTGCACCTCGCAGCCCAGGGTAGCCACTTAAACTGCCAAAGAAGGTGGGGAGCACTAAGGCATCGACTGCCAAGTGGCGGAGCGGAGGCACAGGCACGTGGTCCATTCTGCTCCCTCCACTACGGGCTCAGAGTGGCTGCTGGGGATGGCTGGGGACCGTAGGTGCTGCAACAAGAGTCACCAGAGCTCGTCTGCCAAAGCCTCGGACATCTCAAAGCATTGCACAGTTAGTAACCCAAAGAGGGGCAGCAACACCCAGTGAATGACACGTGAACACAGCCCCCAGCTGACAGCTGTTTGCAAGAAATGTCTGTAAAGCATTTTGGAGCTGGATAGGAACCCAGAGGGCACGATCCTGCTGCTACTGCAGCATTTCCCAATCATTGACTCATCATATTCCCCAAACCATTGGGAGGATGTAAAGCTCACCGAGCAACACCCACAACCTGCAGCTCAGGTTATCAGAGCAGCACAATCACACGGGTTAGTGAGTGACTAGCACAGCGTGAAGCAACCAGCTGACTGGAGAAAAACTACCAAGCACTCAGGAGTAAAAGGCCTGTAAACACGTTTGGCATTAGCTGCATCGTGTTGTAACACATCGCAGCAGAACAGCTCAGAAATGATACACTGGTGATAGATTATTTCATTCTCCTCCAAATTTCAACTTGTTCATTTAACTGATGAGAAAAAAGACACCCACGAGATAGTCCACCTCTAGAACTGGTGTGTTTCAGAGCAAGGAAACCCCTCCTGAAATGCTTTTAAAAGGCATTTAGGGCTTTCTCATTGCTGTTGATACTGATAGCTATGGACCCTGTAAAGGATCCAGCTGCTTTCTACTGTCACACATGAAGAATGAGCTACACTACACAGTGCATATTCCACTCAAGACAGCCATGTGGAACTGCTTCTATGAAATGATTATTTTATTGCATTAATAAATGAAAACTGCTGTACATTTATCCCAACCAAGATGGCTTCATGGCCCACTTCAAGCTAAAGGAAGTACCTGATCACTGTGCTAACTGATGTGATTTCTTTTTTAAGCTAAAACCATAGTGAAGTATCCTGGCTTCTAAATTCCAAGACTTTACAGGAAAATTGAATACCTCCATTGCTTTTTGTAGCATAACAGAAAGAAACACTTTAAAAAAGGATAAAGGTTTGAGTACTATAGCAGATTAAAATCTCAGTGCTGGGGGAGACAGTTTCAGTCCTCACAAGTTCAGACTAGGAGCAGCAACTGTAAAACGAGGACGCAGATTTTCTCAGACCTCAGATTTACTCAGAGATGAAGGTACATCATACAGTGAAATGAAGGGTCAGGTTGAGAAAGACTATTTCTAACCCGTGCAGAACAGACAAGGTCAATATAGAGTTTGGTAAACTTACCTTCCAATGCATCCTCACCAACTTCTTCATATGTCTGCAAGGTAAAACAAAACCCTTAGGACAGCAGAGATTTACCTTTTACAGACATCACCTGCTGATCACTGCTGTCACATACTGACTTAGAGCTGACTGATGACAACAAAATTCTTCACACGTAAGCCCTGTGTTCTACTCCCACCAGACTTCATGGGGGAGATCATAGAATAGAATCAGATAGTGGTTTGAGTTGGAAGGGACCTTAAAGCTCATCCAATGATGATGTCTAGTGGCAGGCTGCTTCAAGCCCCTGTGTCCAACCTGGCCTTGAGCACTGCTAGGGATGGGGCAGCCACAGCTTCTCTGGGCCATCACCCTGTGCCAGCGCCTCAGC